>JAQGCA010000580.1:0-25780 GCA_034698945.1 Protaphorura quadriocellata
TTTATTCTATATGGACTGCTGGCAGAATTCAAATCTTATATCATTTTTCAGAATTTTAAAAACTTTTCACGAAAGGTGGAATAAATAAAACGGAGAACTTTTCTGTTTACAAAAAATGCGATAGATTCCGACACTATGCAACTACAAGATGTCTTGAAAGTACCTAGCGGGGTCTTAGTTTATTTTTTGACAACAAAAGTAGTTATGTGGATGACAATGCATGACACACGATTAGAAAGGACTTGAAATTCTGAACATGTTCCATAGGGATAGTGAAGTGCATACAATGTCTACATAGGCCTAGGAATTGTACACATGGCCTACAACATATGCATAGTACATTTTCCTCTGGCTTCGGATCGAATAAGAAGTAGAAGTAGAAGTTAAAGTAAAAGTAGAAGGAAAATGAAGCAAACAAATAAGACTCGCTCATACTGCACCGTCGAGACAAGAACTTGAGGAAAGTAGCGGCCAACGGCGGCCAGTCCGTCCGTCCTGACTTGTACTTGTATGTACTGGGTCGAACAAAACGGAAAGAGGAAGAAGAAAAGAAGAGAAAATTGAGAGCCACCAGACTTTCCCATCCTCTTTTGTACTGGGAAAAAGAAGAGTACAAGACTCGCGGAGTCGGAACATATGAATGCAGTGCAAGGTTTTGGAATGTGTATGTGAATGTGTAGTCTGAGAAGAAGACTTTCTTTTCCTCTTCGTCTTCTTTTCATTTTTTTATTTCCTTGCTTCTTCCTTTTTTCTCCCCACCCTAACAGCACAAAGTTTTAGACACATATGTGAACGGACGAGGGCCACGTATGTAATGTAATGTAAGTATGTGCGTGTGTGCTTTTCTCCTCTGTTAAAACTCCTCAGAATCCTTTTCTCAGAGTCAGAAAAAGTAGAAGAAGAAGAAGAAAAGGAGAAACCATCAGCATTCGTTTCTCGTTTGATAAAAGAGAACATAGGCTCCTGTCAAAATCCTTCATCCGAGCATTTTGCCGCTCCCGCCGCCGCCGTCCTCACCACTACCCGCCGTATCCTCCTTCCGACTCACTTTTCTTTCGAAGCATTTGAACTGAACCGTCTCATCTTCACATGCTTAGTCAGTTCGCTAAAAGCCAATTTTTTTCTCTTTTTAGGGAGATAGTACAGAGAAAGCCATGAAAGTTGGTTTTTACAGGGTGGTTCGTAGTCAACTACCGACTCCAGCCATAGGGTTTTTGAAACAAAGGTACGGTATGTATTCCAGAGTCCAACAACGGAAGTCGTCAAAAATCAGGGCTTTCTATCCCACAAAATACATGAACAAAAATTTTGAGGAATATCGTATTTATTCTGTTAATATCCAGGATTCAATAAGGGTGGATAAACTTTCACCACTTTCTCCATTAAGCTTATGGAGATATCTGGAGAAAGGTAGGCCTATATTAGACCCCGGCTACTAATCAAATAAATATGGTAGTCAAATGAACCTAGGAGTGAGTATTCGGTGGGAATGAACCACCCTATACACTTAAACTTTCTCTTCCTTTCTCCAATGACTACCAATTTTTGGTTTCAGAAATAAATGTGACACTCTCCGACATTTCCTTCTCCTTTCTTTTATTTAACTAGGAGGTGCGGTGTAGGTGGGGCGTTGGAAATATAGTGTTCGCTCAGAGGGCACGGCAACGACTTAGTTTCTCCGTCGTAATGTAATGCATTTGTCAGGAGAATCGGTCCCAGAAAATCAGGACAGCGGAAAAATCATGTGGGTATGAACACCCGGCCACATTTTGACTTCACTTGAGGCCATTTTCTTGTAGATGACTGAGGATTTTTTCGCGTGTCTCCTTATTTCACGTCACCAGGGGAAACCCTCACGCGACTCATCAGCTAAAGCGGCTAGACGGTTGGGACTGATAACGATAGATCTTGAAGAACGTGACTGGGGCGGATTCGTGACTCGCGGTTTTCCTCGCTTTTCAGTCTGTATTTCTTTTGAGCCAAGAAATGACGCGGGGACGCGTAGAATGTTGTAATGGTGGTGAGTTAACTGAGTTGAAGTGGGTTTCGATGTTATTGTGTTTATGGTGGCAGTCTTGAGAGACAGGAAAATGACACACGGTGTAGTATATTTGACGTCCAACCCCAACTGACCTCTATATTTTTTTCTTTATTGGATTTGACTTTTTTTCATTGTCCTCGGACGAAGATTTTCCAGGTCTTATGGAACTATCATATTACTCTTCACCCAAGGATAACTGAGTCAACTCATTCACTCACAATTTTAAGTAGCTCAGCATCACCCGGATTTTTAGCCTTACTTTTATGAAAAGAAAAGGATTTTTCACTTGAAGCGATGACTGCACTCCGGATAAGGGTATCCCCTAGCTTTCAACATCTTCTCGCAGTTCTCAAAAAATTTCAAACGTTTGGCTCAATGGGCTTATAAGCTGCCATTCCTACCATCATTTCAATTACGACGTATTCTATGACTTTATTCTTTTATTTGGAGAGAAAGAGTCAGAGTTTGTAGGTAACATATGACTCTGGTTTTTAATTAATTTCATAGCAAGTTGGGTAATATCATCTCGCTATAAAGTTTGGTCTTACTACTAGGGCCATCTTTCCTAGGCTAAATAAAAGCCAACCTATTTCCACGAAAATTACTCGGCTGTTTGACCATGGCTTGCAGCGAATGTCAATTATCGAGAGTATTCTTACTCCAGGGCAGTCGAGTCGACTTGTGGCAAATGACCACACTTTTGCCACGTGGGATAGTTCTCAATGTAAGATCCACATGCCAGTTCTTTGTATTTGTTTACGTCATGCATGGATAGCTTTCTCTTCAATAGACACTACCCTATGGTCCAAATTTCCAAGAATAGTGGTTTAAATTTTCCGAGACGACCGTACAAGCAGAGTTACTTTGAAAAAAGTTTTCGTTAGAAATTTGCAGTAGTATTTGTGATGTAGTTTGAAGAAAATGTGTCCAGTGTCCAAGCTGGACGAAGTTACTTAAGGGCTATTCTGGGGAGTCTGTGTCTCGAAGGAGTTCTTTATTCCTTCACAGTTTCCTTTCCTTTTGTGATCCACACCCGAGCCAATGAAGTGAAGAAGAGTCATAGAGGGGGTTCAGGTTAGGTTCGGTGGATTGGGAATGGTGTAAACAGAGATAACGGGGTCTAAATAGAGGGAGAGAAGAAAATTTCTCACACTTAATCCATCCCAAGACCCAAGGACTTTCTCCTCTGATTTCTCTTTCCCAAAAACTTTTCCTTCCTTATACCGTATACCGTATAGTACCCCCATTGTCCAACTTTGAGTCAGTCAAGTCAATTCGTCTCTCAACTCGACAACTTTGACACAATCCACCCATGCACGTACAAAATACGAAGAAGTACTATATCGGATAACCAGGCCAAGTCTAAAGAGACAGGACAGGACGCCATAGGACTGACTGCTACTTAAGACATTTCTATCCTACATATATATACGTTTATTATGTTTAAAGACATTTTATTGTTTAAAACTTATGCGTAGTTTATTTGAAGAATGGCTGAATAAAGACTTTGAGAAGTAGGAACCATATGAACTGGAGAAAGTCTGTAGTCACTTTATCAATGCATAATTTAGTGAATGTATCTTCTTTCTCCTTCTGGAAATATATGGCTGTCTAAATTTATATCAAATATACAGAAATTCCGTACAAGGTGTGTGTGAGCGAAGAGACTGACAAGAATACGTTTAGAGTTAGTGAAATGTAGAAAGCCTTAAGCCCTTTTTCCCTTTGTGTTCTTTGATCTCTGGGCATGCAGCCTCCTGGCAAAGCCATAGTCAGGACAGTAAGTCTAGGTCTAGACCCATACTCTGCCCTATGAATTCCAACTGGTGTTCCATGCATTAACAGTATGGTGGAAAAACTACGTGCCTGTTTTACAATTCCAAATCAAATCATGGTCCCTGGGCTCCAGGATTTTGAAATTCTTCTGGGATATGAGGGTTGATGTTTTGAAGGTCCATTTGACGGCTCATAATATTACGGGTTTACTTCCAGAAAGTGGTAATGCATGACATGGTTGCCTACTCTTGTGGACAGCATCCACGTCAACCTAGATTGCTGACGACGACGAATCTGTCATTCTTAAAAATTCAAAGTCAAATTCAAATAGACAATTCAAAGCTCTCTTCCAAATATTTCTTTAGTAGCGGCGTAGGTAGCTCTCTTAGTTTAACTGTGCTGATCTCATACCCTTGAAGTCAATTAGTAAAGTAGACTAGAAAATTCCAAGAACTGCAAGTAAGTATTGGTACCCTTGAGGCGTGATTGTTTTAATTACAACTTCTAATGACCAAACTAGAAATCTGTCAGTTACAGTACCACCACCTAACCACACAACAACTGAAAATTACGTCCGTACATTCTTAGAAACACCACGATTTCCAAAACAACAAACTATCTCTGTTTCAAAATTTATAGGCCAGAATATTTAATCCGAATGAACGTAAAATTGACATAACCACAGGTACACGTCGAAACACGAGTTTTTACTCTGTTGTGAATTCGGCCTTAATTTGGTGGAATAATTACGGTGTACAATTTTAACCATAACTTTACAAATTAGTAATGTTCATAAGGAACTCCAAATTAAACCTGTTAATTATTTGTTAAATCAGTTACTGTACTGAACCGTTTGGGAAATTGAACATTAAAGAATTCACTGAATAACTTATACATAATTTCAGCAAATAAAATTGTACACATGAATCTAGAATGCCTAGGACAAGTATACCGCCAACATCTGTTGTATAACACATATATCGTAAACTTAGTTCCATGAGTATCGTGACTTTTGCCAATAAAGTTACTCAATTCAATCAATCTGGAAGCCTGGAGTCGGAGTGTTTTCCGACAAGTTCCAATTTTGGACAATTCAAACAAATTTAAGATTTCCTGGGCTGAAATGGCGGATAACCTGTCATCACACCTTCCGTTCCTTTCCTTCCATAATGAAATATACTCTCGTTTGAATAGAATTTCCGTGCTAGCTGACACTCACGAATACGTCGATTCACATAGAAAGCATCGGACGAAGAAGATTTTGGAAAATTCTTGTGACGAGAATTCGATAGGGACAATATTTGATCAAAAAATATTCATTCCCTAGTTCCTAACTTACTGTCTTTCTTTGAATGAATGGAAGGAAATGGAAGAAACAACTTCCTGTTGACTCACACCTACATTTTCCTCAAACTTTATTGACACACTTTAAACTATCCACCCAGAGTTTGACTCGGCCTTGGATTTTTGACTACGAAGACGACGACGACGACATCGACAGTGAAAGATATTCTTTATGTGTGAGTTAGTAGATTGACAAAAAGGATGAGGTTGGAATACCATCGTCGTCTTCGTCGTCGTCGTCGTGAAGAAGACAGTCTTATGGGGTTTCCTCGATTTGTTGGAAAAATGAGTCCGTGCCTTGGCTCAGGTCCCTAGCCAATGTGGAAATAATAGAATGGGAGATTCCCCTCTTTTTTCCTCGCCTTCGTCGTCTCAATCAATAGGAATCCCGTTGGTTAGAACAAGGCTGCCAAAAGATCATAATTCCCTCCACATGGTTCGCCCGGAGAAAGCCTGGAGAAAGGAGTCGGAGGAGAAAGTTCTCTCCAGTCTACTGTCAGGAATCCACATAAATATATGAGTTCTCGCTCCATTAATGTCATATTGTCCCCCATCCAAACCGTGTCTTCCCACCCAAACCCAACCAGGCACACACCACACATCTCACAACGTCTTCCAAATTGAGCCCAATCATCAATCGATTAACAAAATACGTCCTTCCTATTTACGTTCCTCAATGCACTTAATGAATTAAATGAATAACAACCGGCTACGCACCATTTATACCTTATATAGAGTATCAAATAACTATATAATAAATTAGAGGCGCAAAGTTATAAAAACCAAAAGGAAATATTTCACTACGTTAAAAAAAACGTTTCCAAAGCCTTCAGATTTAAAGCGACTTCTTTCCTAGAATATCATTGAAAGTCATAACAATTAATTTTAACTTGTAGAGTATTCTCAAAACCTGTTGGTTGAGCATGTTATTTAGTTATTTTATAATTTAGAAGATAAAAGATTCCAATAATGACCAGGATTTCTATTCTTGTGGTCTTATCTGGCCTTGGGGAATTAAGAATTGGTCCCGGTTTCACCTAGCTGAAATGAGTGTTGGTGTTGGAACATGTCTTAATGGACCGTATTCCCTAATTTCGTAATATAACCATTCCAAATAGAACCCGTGCCCTAGTGACATTTTAGTTCTTAAAGTGAAACAATTGAATACTGCAATAATTATGGGTGAGCTAATTACAATAGAATTATGGGTAGTGCTTCTAAATGGTTATATATAAATCAATTGGTTATATAAATTGAACTCTAACTGTGTTTGTTGTTATTGTTGAAAATAAAGTTAGTACAAAACTGTCATTGGACACTTTTTCTGTATAATGTACTCTTCCAAGAAGTAAAGTGCGTTCGAGTGAATGTAAATGCTTTAGACCTGGGACTTCACGCATGTATGTACAAACCTCTCTGACTTTGAACTCTGATCCGTAGTAAGAGTAGTGGGTAGTTGTTTAAAAAACAAAATCCTTAAATTACCTCCCTTTCATGCTATTTTCCATCTGTCGTACGTGGGAGAGGAGATAAAGTTGAACGAATCATTTTGCACGCATCATTAAATTTGAAGGGGAATTGGGGGCGAGGGTGGGCGGATCTTGTGCGTTTATATATTTTTTTCAAAATTGAGTTCAGCTTTCTTCTGACTTTACATATTCAAAAGTCTGAAAATGGAAGTTGTTGTAGGAGTACATAGGTATTTTCATTTCCTACCCCATCACCACTATTGGAATTGAGAGTACTGGCGTATATATTCTGATTCTGAGGCATTAGATCCTAAAAAGATATACGTCAGTGGGATACTTATGGTATGGCACAGGTTTTTGGGTTCTGGTGTAGAGCTTGAGAGTCTACTTGAAAATAGAGCTGTCACTCTTGAATGAATTGAAGGAGTCAAGATGAAACACAAATTAGGGATAGATTTTCCTTCCTATTCTCTCCTTTTTCCGTCTTCCCATCTCTCTATATTTCTCACGGGGAAAATTTTCATACATATTTTTTTTTTTCTCAGGTTTTTGGGCATTACACGCACGCACGTACTTGGATGATTTTTCACGAAGACAGGCCGAGAGAAAGCTTGGCTTGGATTGTTTCTAACCAATCCTACAACTTCATATATTTCATTCATTCATACATACAGTTTAACGCTACACTGCCTTCTTTCTCGTTCTTTTTTTTCCAATTCAAGTTTCTCAAACTGTGTGAGACAGACGGAAGTCTTTTTGGTCGTGGTGGTTCAGAGATACTTATGGTTACATGGAGAAAGTGGAGAAAGTTTAGCACATGACTATACATAGTCGTACTCGTACTTTTTTTTTATTTGAACTACTACCTACCCACACGTGTAACTGAAAATCTAGCGTGGGTACAGTAAGGGTACGGTACGGTAACTCTAGTAGTAGGACGTCTCCCTTGGCCCACCATCAAACTCTTTCCAATAAATAGCGACGACTTACTTACACATGTGTATGGTTGGGCAGTGGGAATAGTAGTAAAGGTTTTGAGTCAATGACGCGAGGTTTTATTCATTTTCTTTCGGCTCGGTTTCTCTAGTCCAGCTTTGAATTGAATTGAATTGCATACTTGGTTAGTTGACAAGTAGCTGTAGCAAATATAAACTCCATTCCGTTCCGTTCCATTCCTTTTGTTTCAATACCAAACTACTTCGTAGTGAGCACAGGAACTTTCTTCTCAGCTTTTACTTTTCTTGAATTTTGAATTTAATCCAAGATGTGGGGCGGAGTGGAAAGTAGGTATATTACGAGGACTACTACAGCAAATATTGGTGTGTAGTGCAGGAGCCAGGGCATGCTATGGCCAAGTATGAACATGGATGGAGCCAACGGAGGAAAAAGGTCTCAATTTATGATAATCCTAGAAAAGTGTTGTGTGGAAAGCTGTCGGGGTTTTTCCCCGGAGATTTTCTTCGTCTCCGTACTTTTGAGCGTTAAACACACACGCATGTACACACGTGAACGGCATAGCTTCAAGATATGACACTACGACCAGGTTGGCTTAGGAATATATTCATGTAAGAGGAGAAAAGATGTCATAAACGATCATAGTTTAGAGTAGAGGCCTAGGCTACCCTCTTGTCTATATCATAATAAGGTTGGCCCATGAGACTTGGACCAAAACAAGGGACAAGATTCGCTTGTAAAATTCACATCAGCTCCTAACTTTAACTTCGCACATTTATTTATAGTTTGGTGACCGTCTGAAGTTTAAAGGACATTGTACCCGTCCTGGAAAAAAATGGACGACTTCAAGAGGACACGAGTTTCAAGTTTAGTTTTATTCAAGTTTCAGAACCAAAGTGAAAGGTTAAAAAAATTTTGTTGAACACACTTGGGTCAGGCGATAGTGTCTGAATCACACTTTGATTGAAAGAGACTTCCTATAGGTCGGGTGCCCAGTTATAAAATGGTTAAGATTTTGGTAATTCTTGAATGAAACTCTATCTGTTGATGAAATGTGGATTTGGTGATATTTCAAATCACTGTAAATGACTGGAATTCTCGATAAATGTGAATTTTACAAACCAGTATTATCCCTTGTGAACCTGAGGCTGAGCCCGAGACCAGACCTGAGCAGATCAGACCAGACCGCGCTGTGCCCAGTCAACATGGTAAATCCTCCCAATGATCTTTCTTCGCTTTCTCTCTTGAAGGAAATGAATTGTCCAAACTATAGAGTCTAGGAAAGCAAGTTGGTAGTAAAGTGAGGAGGTAGGAGCATTTATGGGAGAAAGCATACCGGAATTTATGAACTCAAGATCACATATTCTGTTTGCGGATGTACGTATATCCGTACGGACGGACAAGCGGACGTATGTTTTTTTGAAACTGCCTGAGTTTAGTTTAGGTCTAGAATAAATGAGATCGTACGTACGTACATAGAATAGAATAGATGGAAAATCTAAGGAGCTTAAGTCTAGTGCCGTACCAACTGTCGCACACAAGAAACAAAAATGATATGTACGTTCTTAGGAACAAAACTGGGCTTCTTTTCTCCTTACTCTCAAACTTCGTCTTTTAAAACATTCACCGTATGTAGTCATACGTAACTTTTAGAAACTAGAATCTACTGCGTACCCTGTGACCACAGTAAAGGCCTGGAACCCGTGTGAAGAAGAAGATTCTGTGTCAGCCAAAGAGAAATTTACTACTACAGGTTGGGAGGTATAGTTTCTGTTGATGAGAAAAGAAAGTAAAGTAGATCCTTTTTTCTCTTTTACTTTCTCTCATGTCTTGTACTCTATATGGAGATATGAGACTGGACTTAGTTACATATGTACGTAATGTCCGTTTGTATGTAATACTTTCCCATGTCCGTGTGTGTGAAAGTCAATCTCTTGTAAAAGTTTTGGAATGAATGATGAAAAGTCGGTTCAGGTTCTCGCCGTGTGTCAATTTTCACTTTGGAAAGGACCAAGGAATAGGAGAGGATGATGGAATGTAATGGAAAGACTTTTTCCACGGATATTGGATACCAACGAATTTCGTGTTGGTCGTGTTCACAGTGAAATAGAATTTGAGAAAAAAAAACGGGGAAATACAGAAAACCATAGCCTGAGTCTTTTACTTTCTCCATTCATTCAAATGGAGAGTGAAAGTAAAAGGGTGGTTCCTTTATTTTACAAAAGTAGAAATGGACCCACTCAGCATTCATCAAAAGCAAGAAATCACGAAGGGGTATATTTCATTCAGCACTAATTAATCCTTCGTGTATTTCAGCAAATATTAAAGGTGTGATTAGACATAGAAAATAGGAAACAAAAACAGACGGCACACCCTTTTTGAAAATCTTGAAAGCGATCGTTGGGTTGAGCGGAGTGCGAATGATCCGAGACTGGCATCAATAGGTGTTAATAAATTGGGAGAAAATCTTGTCTCAATAGGACACTTCAGAATACATAAGGCACTCCACAATAAAACGCACAGTTGAGTAGAGTAGATTCGTACCTACTATGTATTTCCGCGAGGATATCTTCTACTGCCAAAAACCTCTCAAGCCTTAGAAACCAAACCATCTTCTCCCTCTCATAATGAATACTCATTGTCCATGCTCAAAAAAACGAGACATGCTCATTAGTTTTCCTTCTAAGTTTGAGTCCTTGATCGAAGATCCCTATTGTCGTTACCACGATACCATCCTAGATTTCCAAGTTTTTGGAATCAATCTTCTCAAAATGGAAATTTTGTATAGCGTCATGAGGTTTCCGATTGATCTTTACTTTTATGTCTCTGTTTTTTAGTCATTTGCTCTGCAATGCAAGTGCATCTACTCCATTGTACCACATCTGTGCTAAGTTAAAGTACTGGAAATAAAGACACCATCCATTGCCAAAAATTCGTCGCAAAATATATACCGTTATACTCAAACCATGATACAGTGGGTCATAGACAGCGCCGTAATCAATTTTGCTTGCACGATAAATGATTAAAATAATGCATGGTGTGCACAAATGCGCAATTAGTCGGTGTAACCCCATATGTTCGGACCAGTCCGGCGTATCTAAATCTTTTACAAAATTTCTCGTTTCTATTCCTCGTTCTGCAGAAAACCCTTACCTATACAACTATTCTACTTTCTATTGATTTTGGTTCCTGTCCCACAAATGGATACGTCCAGGCTTTACTTCTATATGGCTGGATTGTAGAGGGTGTTTCAAAAAAATATCCACCCGAAAATGGAACAATTGGAAATACATATTGTAGTGAAAACGATGCATGATCAAGCGGAATTTTAAGCTAAATCAACTCAAGATCTCTTCTAAAATAATATTATTTTACCTCAGAATTTTTAAACACTGCCTGCCAGCGTTATTTGCAAGGTCTACAAATTCTAGACTAAATTATTTCTCTAGAAGTATATTCACAATGGACTTAATAAATCCAGTAAGGAGAATGCGTAAAAATTGGTCGCATATTATTGTAGAGAAATAAGTTTTAATATCAGTGTTGACAGATTGGAGCGGTTAAAATTTTCATGAACCCCCCTTTACATTCGGGTCTGAATATTTTTGGCCGAACTGAAATGTAAGGCTCAACGATACATAATATATCCTATCGTTGGCAAGCGGACAATGGATATATCCAAATAGGTAGTACTGTGGACCAAGTAGCCAAGTTTGGTCGTAATATTAAGTTATATTTGTATGGTGGGCTCTGGTGCCCGAGGTCTGACGCATTCCGCTCCTAGCACAGTAAGGGTCTCCTGGTAGCCCAAGATGACCCATCAATAGAGTTGCATGGTCCCTATTGCGGTTTTAGTGAAAGTTGGGCCCGGTGAGTTTTGGCCATAACAGGAAACACATCTGTGGCGTCCGTGTGCTGTCGAAACGTTGTTTCTCTCTTAACTGCTGGAGCCCATCTGGAACGTACATTATTGACCATCCAGGATACGATGAAAGGGCCATATCTGACCATTCCACACAAAAACTTGAAGATCCCTCTTCCAAAAGAGCCCCTGGTTCTGAGTGGAGGGAAACAAGTATTTTCAATGTTGAACATAACCCTCGAGGACGACTTGATAACCGCTCCGAATAATATCCACACTCTCTACCATACCTCACATCTGGAGAAAGGACAGAGTAGCAGTAGCAGTAGGAGTAGCGAGTAGAGTTGGTTCAATTTGCTACAATATTATTCTTCTAGCGGTGTGGAGAAGGAGACTAGAAGACTAGTATTCTATTGTACTTTCTCTGTTGGTCATACGGGCTCTGAGTCTGAGTCCGGGTATTTTATCCCCAACATAGGGGAAGGTTGATCACGAGAGTGAAGTGAAAGTGAGGGGAAAGCATACAGTTACCAGAACACCTACAAAGTAACAAGATCGATCAGATCTCCAACAGTACAACTCTACGCGTCCTTTCCCTCGTGTCTGTCCATTTTCAACATTTTCCAACTAATGGGAAGACTCTGGACATACAAGGAACGGTATTTGAATGTTTTGATGTCGTAAAATTCTTTTTGTTTCTCATTGGTACAGGTTGTCCTTACCGTTTCCCTATATCACAGGTAAATCATCGGATCTCTCAAGAGAATGTGTACGAAGTATATTTTTTAAAATCTCTAACGATGAACTGAAATTCTAAAACTGATCTCCTTGAAGGCCAAACTATTTCTGGATTTTCACTCAAATACTTGCCGTTGTGAGGAGTAGTGAACTGACTGCATTGGATTCATGCAGTCATGCATCCATTCGAACCACCACAACCGACTAACTCTCATGTCACTTCGACCCGACAAGAATATCAATAGACAGGTCACTCTGAACACACCAGTCCTCACATTCACTCAAGTCTCCGCTGGCCTTCTGGCCTGCCTGGTTCCATCCATACTATCAACGAGCGCATTCAATTCATTTCATCCGTCAGGCATTTCATTGACCAATCGTCGCAACCTAGACGGAGGAATCGACGTTTTGTGCACGTGATTCTTCTATCCTTACTTTGTGTGTGGAGAAAAATTAATATTATAGGCCTAAATATAGGAAATCGAGTGGAGAATGCAGTTACGTCCGCATTCCCACCATGCGTCTTTCTATTTCTGTACAGATGACATTCGTCCAAAGCGCGTATTAATGTTTTTACAATAAATCTATAGGCGTAGGTCACCAACCGACACGGATCATCATCTTAGCGACGCGGCAAGGACTAGTGTTCCGCATCGGATCGGATCGTAAAAAATCTATCCGACAAGATTTTGGATCGGATCGAGTCATGACCATTCGGATCACGGATCGAATAAAAAAACTCTCACTCTCACTCAGCGTCGGATCGGATCAGAATCATTCGGATTACGGATGGGATCGGATTGAAAAATATTGATCCGAACGAAAGTCAGAACGGATCGGATCAAGGACAAATCCGACCCGATCCAATCCGTGCTGAACACTAGCAAGGGCAACCAGTATTACTACGCTACAACGGAGTTACTATTTTTGTTTCTTATTTTAGCCAAATTGGATCAAGTGAAGCCGAAAACAAAAAATGTACATACGTCTACCTGAAATATAAGTCATCTCTCGTAGTAACCTTAAAGAAGGTGGCTCAGGATGCACTCGTCTATGGACACACATGCTCTTTGAAGCAAAGAACTTACAAGAAACAAAAGTCCCTGTTGGTATCACATACTCCTGAAAGTGGAACTGATTTGAATACACAGAGGACGCAACGTTCACGGGTGTTTCTTCAAGTAATGCGCGTTCGGCATTAAATTGGATTTGGATAAAGAAGCTGTAAAGATTCCACAAATTCTGGAAATGCATTTGGCAAATTATGCTGAACGTTTCATTCCAGTCTGTCAAAAACTCATTAGTGGATTAGAATTTGAATCAATTAATCGGACAATCTCATTACTTGTGAATAGGACATGCAAATTATGTACATGTCTGAGTTTCTCCAATTTCTGATATCGCTAATCGTCAAGAAAAAAGGAAGGAATCGTTTTCAAATTTTTAGCACCATGCGAATGTTCAATGCTTAAAAAGCGCCCTCGTAGAGTCAGAGAAATAAAAAGACAGGATTTTGGGATGGGAAAGTAGTCTGACGGAATTTGCTTTGTTTTCTTTTAAAAAGAGAGGAAAAGCGACTGGTAAAAGTGCCTAGACACGAAAAGTCTATTCTTGAACTAACATAGATTTGTACATCCGTGCATGGGAGCTAAAAATATTCTATCCCTTGATTCAGAAACCTGAAACCCACATTTTACTTAAATTTCTCTCCCTTAAATCATTCGGAAGAGCAACGGAGCGGGGGCCATAGATCCTGTTTACTTTCTGTAATATTTCATCCTGTATTTTCCACACACTAGAGGAATGGAATCTTGAGACCACATTACCCATGTATGCTCTCGTATGTAGTACCTGTGCTATCCACACATGTAAGTAAATACTTATCTGCATTTCCATCACCGTCGATTCTTGGCATTTTATAAATGGCGGACATGGGTCTTGAAACGGAAGGAGTGAGAATAAAGTGAAAGACTGGAGAAAGTCGGCAGTGTGGATGCAGTTCATTGCAGTTCCGACAAAGTGCATTGCTCTACTCTGCTCTGCACTGCAGTCATGCAATTACATTATCAGTCTGGTACTTTCCCCTAATGTTTCTCAGAATGAGAAAGTGAGACTGAGGGCCGTCAAGTGATGAACTCTGACAATTTCTCACCAAGTCCAAAAAACCTCTTGGTTGAGAAAATGAGGAGTTTGTGTCAGAGGACTGAAGCAAATGGATTCTCACCACATCAACCTCCGTCCTTTTCTCATCATGAGGAAATTGGACAGGGCATGACTTGGCAAACTGTCTAGGCTTTCAGTCAGTGACAACGTATTACCCGATCAAATTTCTTTCAGAAAGGTACATCCTCAATACACCAAACAATTTTCGTCCCACATATTACTTTTTTGTGTACGCCACTGATCTGAATGTGAAGAATTGTCCAGAAATTGCGGACTACACTTTTGTATTTGTTGAATTGAGCTAAGACTTGAAAGAAAAAAATATTCTAGATAGTGGAACCGGTAATAGTGGAATCGTAAAGTACAATCAAGCTATTCAGACTAAGCTCGCGAAACGATTTCCAAAATTGGAACACATGCATTAGTTTCAGAGGAAAACAGACTATTCACGGAATTGTACTTATTTCGATTTCTACAAATTCAACGACAGAGGATTAACAAAAAAATCGGACTGGGCAATTCTGCAGTCGATTCAAAAATTTTGAGCTAATGCTTGAGGTTCTCCCGAGTTGAATGAAGATATGATTCACAAAATTGGCCGATCAGTGTTATTTTAGAAGTCGTTTCGCGAAATTGAGTGCTATTCTTTGGTTTCATATTTTTCAGACACAGGCGTTGGGTGGAATGCCTCGGGTTTTGCTAATAGAAAGCGCTAGCCAACTACAGATGTAATCATTTCTAAAAAAAACGAGGGCATAGGGTACCGTAGTGAAAACTCGTGAGTACCACATTTTCTTTGATGAAAGTGGCGGGTTGAATATAATGGAGAGGTCACTGTACCATAGAGCAGCTGTAGTGGAGCACATTTTACAATTTGTGAAAGAAAAAAAAACTAAGAGTAGCCAGGCTCAAAAGTTGGACCCCTTGGGGGAAAAACTCTGGTTCTAGTCCTCCACTGCAACTAACCGCAACATGCTGCACCATCAATCTCTGTATTTACCCCAGGAGGCTTACTACACTCCAGCTAATGTAACAGGAGACGCAGACTCTAGTCAGGAACGCTGGAATTGTAATACATCTAAACCTTACTCACCTTATAGTATGTATGCAACTACCTAAGATTTAAGTATAATGTTCAAAGAAACTTACTTCCATGTGTGGCCTTAAGTTTTCAAACAACTCCTGCCTTTATTTTTCTTAGCTCTATCAGTAAAACTTTAAGGGAATTTAAGAAAAATAGTAGGCTGACGTTTTTTTAGTTTTCTCTCGTTTTTATCTCTTGAAATAAAAGAAGTGATTTAAATACTCAGCGAGATCTCTCTCTGACGAACTGAAAAAAAAGCACTAACGACACCAGACACAAACTTACCTCCTCTTTGAAGACAACTACTATGAAAGTGGAACTCTTTTCTTTGAACCAACTTTTCTTTTGAACAACTTGAAATCGGATACATTGGATACCTGTCTTTATTCTTACAACGCACGAACGGACCAACGATTAATGGAAACGAGAAAAAAACACGACATGGTCGTCGTACAATTTTTGGACCCTCACATGTTCGGAAACTCAAAAATAACAGAAGGACACACGGACGGACTGTCAACTTTGTTTGAAATTCTATGGTGAAATGTTTTTTTTTCTCCTTTAGAAGTGTATTTCCAGGCAGATAGTACCATTTCTCAAGAAAATGTCCGAGCGTCTAGGGTCTATGATCAACATACTGTCAGGCGAATACGTATTTTTAGCTTAGGCAACCGGATTTTTTATTTTGGTAGTTAATATTTGAAGAAAATGGCATGTATTTGGATATTTTTTTGATAAACGTGATATTATACTCCTTATACCACATACCTCTGGAGTTATGATCACGTCTACAACTACAGAATTGACACACGGAGAAAGTACAGACATAAATTCTTATAGTCTGATAATATTCTTTGACGCCGAGAGAGTTGATAGTTATGGAAGAATTTTCTTTTCCCCCTCCACGAATCTGACAGGCTGATAAAAACTTGATCCAATTTCTCATTTTCACATTCATCTATATCGCATATCGCAGAGAACTTGCTCAGTAAGCAGAAGCAGAGTGAGACTTGAAAAATCTTTGAAACTAATTTACTGGTTCCCCCTTACACATGGAGTCAATCCATATTTTTTGGGAAACTTTTTTTGTGTAGTTGGTAGTTGATGATTTCATCCGTTAAAAAAAACTATCCGTATGGTTATATGTAGAAGGATAGTTTTTAGATCAAAACATTTCAAAAAATGATAAATGAAAGGGCTGAGGACGAGTTAACTTGTTATGGGAAGCCCTGGAGGATGGTAACGGGAATGGCGGTATTCATGGGAGCGGCGTCAGTGCAGTGGAACGCACTATGGGGGAATTGAACCGAGCCCACATTAATGCGGGTCATTAAGAAATGTTATTTGAAACTCTTCCAGGCTTAGGAAAGAATGTTCTCAAACCACCAACAAAAAGTCTTAGGAAACCTTTTTTTAAGTCGACTTCATTAGGAGTTTACGTACTCTCTTATGTATCTTTTGAAAGAGTGCTAGCTCTATTATGTAAGAGTTTTGGGGGGAAGATGACAGTCCAATCGTCTTCCACCCCAACTTAAGCTCTCCACTCCTCATGAAAGTTAAGCCACCCTGAATTAACTCAGACTTCATCATGGTCAGATATAAATGACTCCTCCATGTTCACTTAACGGAAGGATTTTGTAATCATTTTCATAGTTTCTTCCCTCACTGAATCATCTTCATTCCATATCTCATATCGCAACAGTTGGACATAGTTTTAAAATTAAAGTATCCGTCAAACTTTACTCCAAGCCTTCGAACCACAGCTCAAACTTTCAACAGTCAAACTCAATATTATACGCAAGTTTAAAATTAATCTAATTCCCGGGTAATTCTTACGCATTAGGCCAATTTGGAATTTGGTCGTACGAATCCGCTGAGGTTAACTTCAAAGTTGAACTTTGAAATTATAGTGAAGTATTCCGTTCTAATTTTAATTGAGATTTGACGTGAACGTACGGAAATAACTGAGTAGAAGCTCAATACTGTATTGATTCCGGCCAGGTCAGACAACACTAACTTTCACCACTTTCTCCATAAGACGCACCGGAGAAAGCGGTAAAAAACTGACTCCCAATATAGGAAATTTTGTTTTCAAATGTTGTTACACGCGTTCCAAGAACAAACGCGTAAATTTTTGTCGCATCCTATTCATTAAAATATATTCATGTCCAAACCCTTGGTATAATTAAATTATGGACCTCCTGCTAGGTTGGCTCATCTGGCGAAGAGGGGAAATTATGGGCGGGTCTCCTTCCCCGTCCCGTTTCCTTCCCCCTTTCCCAAGATCATCGTGATGAATGGAGGGAAAAACTTTTAACAAATTGAAAATGCGTAGTAGAAATTAAAACTTGATAAACATGATTAAATTCAGCGGAAACCTTACAACATGTAGTGGCCACGGATTAGTATTAGTACGTTTGGCCTCGGCTTCATGGACATGGATCAGTTTTGTTTTGTTTTGTTTGAGCCAGAACCAGAACGTGAGGAAGAGATTAGCATGTCAGCGTGTGTGTGAGGATTGGTGTCAATGTTTAGTTTCTACCAGGATTTAGCGTTCACTATTTTCCTGGATATGCTTCGTACCATAAATGATTAACTTTTGGCTAGCTAGAGAGATATGTGTGGACTGGGTGTCCATTACCAGACTGGGTTCCACTATCTCTTCTAATGTGGTTTCATATTACACAGAGTGCGATAGAACATGAACTAGGATTACTTTTTGTCTTAAAAGAGTATGGAATCGGGGATATGGGAGTGGATCATTTCCGGTCAGTCTTCTCTCATAGTTTCTAGTCACGGCAAGGCAATCCATGGAAGTCAATGGACGTCACAGGATTACACAAACTCCGTTCATCCTTTGTCTTCATTAATCTCGTCTCCCCTTACACTTTCATGGATCAAAAATTCTAAACTACGTGGGGTATCCAATAAATTCATTTATTCAGTGTCAGAAATAATAATTGGGCTTAATAATAGTGGAAAGTGCGAACAGACATCACCGTATTCTCATTAGGAAAGGTTTTCACAAATTCAAACTGAATTATAGGATGGGAAAACCTTTATTAAGATTGTCTGTCGGAGGGATTGAACCCTTGTCAAAGCGAAGCGGAAAGGGCTATTTATACCACTAGAAGACAACACCGGTAACTCCTGTAATACCCATAGACCCAAATAAAAATCAATTAGATGAGTCACGAAGCCAAGAAAGCGAGTGAGGGCGAAAGCGAAAGTAACTCGCTTTCACCTTGCATGCCGACAGTGTATTTCTAACGGCCAAAAGGTTAGAGTTTTGGGGGTAGTACCTTCACAAAAGTTGTTCAGGACGCCAAGGACTACAACCTATAAAAATACCAGCCCTTTCCAACGGTGTACATTTTCCCATTAGGTTTGTGCTCCCTCCTTTAGCTTAGGCGTGTAAACTAAATGATTCCATCGGCACTAAAATTAGATTCATTTTACGTTATGTAACGTAAGGCAAATATTTGACACTTGGAGGGACTAGGAAGGTTCCTGACCTCCAGGACCTACTGTAGACAATGTTGACAACTAATTACAGGGGGAAGTTTTTCTATTTTAAACAGGCATTGCTTTACACACTCACACACTCTCACTCGTGACTGAGATTAGGAAATTCATTAGCAGACCAATTAATCAACTCCTCTGTCGAGCTCAAATCTGGATGTTCACTAGTTGGGTCGGGGTCCAAGTCCAAGTTAAAACCAGCCTAATCATAATGCGTGCGAGGAGAACACAGCAGGGGATTTTGGAAAACATGGAACGTTGGATTAGTTACGAGTTCCGAGGCCTAGTCATCAGTTCTCGTTAATTAAAAGTCAATTTAATTCGAGTTCCCTGGAACATCATAAACAAATACATAACTTAACCACACACACAATAAGTTTACTAATTCATATTTTACAAAGGGTGTAGAAATTCACATGATACACCCTATTTTATTGGAGCCATAAGGAATATTTTCACTTCCTGCCTTGTCTAATCCATTCTAATAATTGAGCATACATCATGTTGTATTACAGTCGTATCCGACTACCCTGCCCTGCCCTGCCTTCCCGAAAATAAATTGACCAACAAAAAGGAAGAGAAAATTGGAATTGGAATGATTGTAGTGTTGTGTGTATGTATTGTGCCAACTAAATCGTCAATCCGCGTCCTGGGCCAAGCCTTATCAGGAAATCCCAATATGAGCTTGTGGAAAATGTTTCGAATGCTTCCTAGTTTGGGACATTTCCTCTGAAAAGGGGACGGGGGGAATGAAAATAAATTGTTTCGATAGAAGTGAGTTGGAGCATGGCATTGCATTGAGGGCATTATCCCTTTTTACTCAATGTTAGAGTGACGTGGAGAGTGACTTGGTGAAAGCAGGAGTCCGGGGAAGTTTTTTTTTATTTGAGAATTTTAAGATTAGAGACAATAATGGCCGTGGAATCGCATTAGAGACGGACGAAGAGGGATGAGACTCTGAGTTGGGAGCTAAAGTAGTCCTAGTCCTTCGTCCAAAAGAACAATGGGAGAAGAGCGACCAGGAAGGGAGTCAGGGCAAAGCAAACTCATGATCCTGGAATATGGATTTCCTCCAGGGCTTTCCTCCAGCAAAGACTTTCACTAGTCATCGTCAGACCCACCCAACTCAGTCTCGGAGCCACGGAGAAAGGATTTCTCGTCCATTGCACTGTACTTCAGGGTGGTTCACACGTTTTAACCCTTTGCTTACTTCATAATTATCCAAGTGAATTCCGAACCTGTATAGCAAGGTTGGGGGCTTTCTCCATCGTAGAAATACAGTATTTGATATAATGAAACACCCTGACTCTATTTGAACCGGGATATTTTCTCTACTTTCTCCGCGCGTTCTTATGGAGAAAGTGGAGAAAGTGACCTGACAGATTTGTTTATTAGAGCTCCAGGATTCTAATAGAGTAAATACGGTAGTCGACATGCCTTCATTCGACAAGAAATGTGTGATATCTATCAACTCAGGACAGAAATTAAGTCCGGAGTATAATCCCAATAATTATTTTTTACTTCTAAATTATCGCCCTTATTTGGAATTGTATTCGCATACGCTATTCTCTTAGATTGTCTTACATTCCAATATTAATTGCATTTATTGTAATTGAGATACTAAAATGCACATCTCTAAACTTGGAATTAAAAGAAATTGTGTTGAATATATAGAATTATTGTGAAGCACCCTGTGGACTAAAGGTTTCTTTGGTCTTGGAAGTCCTGAAGAAGAAGTCACTTTGACTGCCGCCGCCGTGGAGGATCCCGCCGCCGAGTATTTTTGGATGATATGGGGAAGTCGGAGTTGAAATATGGGAGTTGGGTCTCTAATGTGTCATGTCACGGACCAACTCTTTCTCCCAGCCTCCACACTATGCTACATTTCTGACGACGACGACTACTACGTCTGTCCATTCTCGATTTCATAGATAGATTCTGAGTCAAAATTAATTTGAGGCTATCATCATCTGCCCCATCATTCATGTTCAATTTCTCATCTCAGAACGATAATAGAGCCTTGTCCACCACCCAGTCCCAGGACTAAGCTTCTCTCTTTTCCTTACTACTTTCATCATCTCCGAACCAAGTAACAAATCCAACTCAAGGACCCGACTTCGACTTACCTTCTCTCACAATAGAACAGACTAATTTGATAAGGCCCAGAGATGCTCCTGTCCTGTCTCCACTCACTCTCTATTTCTTCCAATGAATGAATGAGTACAAGCAAATATTTTGAATGGGGCCGGACCTAGTGGCTTTCCCTTTTGATTGAGTGCCTATCTTTCTAATAGACAAATCTTTGACAATTTCTAATTTAAAACATTCTTAGAAGAGAATAAATATAGAGTAATATGATAAAAAGACACTAAACTTGTTATCTATCCTGTGTTCTGGTGTGACAGATTTCAGACAACACACATTCTTTGTCAAATCATGGTTTATTGTCTATTTCTACGAGGGAGAACGCCCACAACTCTGCCAAGCATGGTCAGAATGCACCTCGTTTTGACGTTCGTACATCTATAAAATCGCCTGAGCCATGAAATTACTAATGCATTTCATAAATTAATTAGCTTTCAAAACAATTGAAAAAAACGTGAACGCTCTAAACAAAAAAGTCAATAAATACTTGCAGCGAATTTTTTACGAAACGTCTTTCCTTCAAAATATGAACTTGCCATAAACAAAGTTCGTTCCTATTGGAAAACTGTAAAACTTTTAACAAATATTTGTAAAAAGTTCAACATTTTTCTGGGTTTTCCACCTACAATAACGGAGGGAGTAGTCGTATTGTTGGTACTTCAATATTTTATTCCCAATAGGGTTTTGTTAGAAGTTTTGACGTGACCAAAATACAAGACCAAGGATACTCCTATTTATCCTAGTGGTAAATTAAAAAGTCAAAATTCCAATTGTAAAGGGCAGGAAATATACATGGGGGCGTCTTTTCCCCAGGTGCAAGTTAATATTAATGTCTTCATTTGAGTCTTTTGATTCAGCCAGTCAGTCAGTGTCTAATTTTTTTTGAAGATTGAGTGAAAGAGATGATGAGGCTTTCACTTTCACCACAGATTGCATAAATTGGATTTGGATTTGTAGCCGGTGAGAAGATAAAAGTGAAGAGCAGAACTCATCCGAGTCCCACCTCTAATCCGCGAGCAACACTTTGGATCTAACGAAGCTTCGAAGATGAGAAGAATCATTATTTGTCCGACTCGAGAGAGAGAAAAAAGAAGGAAAACGGGAGAATTTTTTCTCCTACTTCTGTCTCCCGATTCCTTTCCACTTCATTCTCGACTATATCTCCAAATATATATGTTCTGGGTCATGTATACATACAGTGTTGTTAATATTACATATTTAGCCTTATTTTCTTGCTTTCTCATATTGTTCGTTGTAATATTTCTGCACATCCAGCTTATTTTCAATTTGAAATTACGGTATATTTTATTTTAGGATGAATTGTGGATTCATTGCCAATATTTAACTGAAATCTCTATTTTATGCCACACGACCTATGCTAACTTCCGGAGAAAATTGGTACACGGTCACTTTGACAAATGGGTTTTGGTGAATTCCAATCCAAATTGACTATATTGGTATTAAGAAAATTCACAACAATTTAATTCAACAGTCTTACCGAGAACTCTGTGTAAATGACTTAGATGAAATGGAAATGGCCTGAATGTACTTTTCACCGAAAACCCAAAATTATATGAAAAAATCAAAAAGTCCGGGAAACGCAGTTTGAATTGTTCACCTGAAGGAGAAAATCTCTGTTCAGGTTAGATTTTAATTCGCAATAACTATTTCCTAGTGAAAACGAGTACTCCCTCACTTTGGGTTTTTACGGTAACATACTATATGTATGTACATAGCCTAGGACACATATATGGAACTGGTAAAAAAAGAGAAGCTGAGTTGGGAGCTCCCGGAGGCACAAAAACTGAAGATTTGTCTACTCAGTTACTTTCTCTTTGGAATCCTCGTATGCAGTTGTAGGTCGGTCTCATCCAACAATGAGTTTTTTCACGACTCAAATAACGTACCTACATTCCTAGTACGGAGCAAACCAGATCGTTTTTAGATCCTTAGCCATCCTATGCTATAAGGTATTCTTCTCCCAAGTGAGGTTTTTTTCTTCTTTACTTTTTCCCAGTCGTACACCTAATCCATCATTTGAGCCGCGAGTCGGGTTAAATGATACGACGACTATGTCTGTCTACATTTCTTCCCATGGAGCATTACATAGGAACTCAGACTCACTCACAAGCATGGATTTTGAATCATCCCAACCAAGCACCAATTGAGTTAGACAAGATTCAACATGGCCAAATATTTTTCAAATCCCCAACCCAAATTTTCTTTCTCTTTTTACGTAGCCGAACTAAACAGAGTACATATTGCATTGTGATCCTGATGGGATTTACATTGAGCGCGGACGTGAGGCAATAGGAATTCAAAACATGAGTGAAGGAATGGCCTGAAGCAGTCTAATGTTTCTAACAAATAAAGATATAACATGTGTACACATCCCAACTCGGAGAAGGTCTTTGTACCTGGTGGATACATACATAATGTTAAGAAAAAAAAATACTTGAAATTGTGGAGAAATCGGTCCTGGTTCACACGAGCGAACGACAGGACCAGAAAGAAACGACACACTCCACGCACCTGACATCCCATGCTCCAGGTGGTACAGGAGGACAGAAAAGCGCATTCAAAAAAAGAATTCTTCCTAAATCCCGTCTTTCACTCGTAGTCCACGTTCCCAACTCAACTGCATAATTTATATTTCTAGCTCCTTAGTTGGGAGTTTGGAGAAAGTAGCGGGCGGGGGAAAGTAGAAGACGAAAGAATCTGGACTCACCAATCAGTAGTCTTTGGGTCATCGTTGAACTCCTATGTAGAACTGTCAACCTGGGTCTTCCAGACCTCCATTGCCCTTGGAAAGTACTAAATCCTTATGTACTGTTACTTATGCCCTTCAAGTCTACCTTCTTCGATGTCGAAAAAAAAAGTTTTGGAGTCCAGGGAAACTACTCAAGTGTTTGGCTAGGAGGAAAGCACTCCTCCGGGTGCTTTTTCGCACCAACCGGACACTTTTTCACCGTTACAACCCCATTCCTGTCCACCAAATAGGTTCTCCAACCTGGGCTTTTACTCCTGTCCTCCCCGTCCTGTCTTGTCTACCTTTAATGCATTCAAGGCCAATGGCCTCTCAAATTTCCCCGTCTGTCCAACTTAACTGTACTGTACTGTACGACCGGCGTCACTACTATTACTGCACTTGGATCTGTAATTTATTTCCTTAAATTCGTCAATGGTTGTTCCTGTTACTAACACTTTGAACGTCGTTGAGGTTGTGGCTAACACATGAATAAAATACTCACAACTCCCTTCCACCGCCAACCCGGACCCGTCCCCGCTAATATCTTTGACCGGGATTTATGGACTTTCTTTCGTTTCCAATTATGATTCTTCTCTCCTTTGGGTTTCACGTAGTGAGACCAACGGACGGTGGAACTCTAGGCGGGGAGGGTCGCCATGAAGTTTTTTAAAGTAATATTAACGTTTGTTCAAAGTTGGTTCGTTTCTTACTTCGTTTGCCAGATTATGAACTACTCGCACTCGTAGTCGTAGTTCATAACCCGGTCGGCATAAGAATGTGATAATGCAGGGCTGGAGAAAGTGTTTAGAAAGTCGGAGTTCACTTTCACCAGATTCAAAACACTTTACAAGATTTAGTGGGGTTTAACAAAGGAGTGTGGTGCTAAGTAATTCGTGCCATTGAACTCTGCCCGTGGAACCCACCACGTTTTTAGTGAATAATGTAGAGTAGTAGTGTTCAGATTGAGTTTCAGTTTTTGTAGCAGTTTATGTGGGGTGTCTTATGTACGGAAGGGTCCGAGAAGTGAAAGTAAATGCTTCCGTTTGTTCCGAGGTTTCGGTTTCGGTTTTTTCGGAGAAAGTACGAAAGACTTGACTGGTTCGGATGGAGAGCAAAGTAAGACTGACGATGGAGCGATCGAAGAGGAAAGTTTGTGTGTGGAAAAGAGCTTGGCTTGGGTCTGGTCGGACGGTGAAAGGGCGATTTCTCTACAGCACATCCGCAAAACAGAGAACTAACATTGATCTCAAGATTTGCACATGCTGGAAATGTGGAATGAGCTCTTTCTTCTTTTTTTTCCTTTCTCTCTCTCTTTTCCAACAAAATTTTTGGGATGCTGACTGAGAAAGGAGAAACTCACAAAAGCCGCAATACCAAAAAAAAGTAAAAGTTCTTTTCAACTTCAAATGTCTCATCTCCTCAGATCAAATTCCATCTCAAATTGATTACCTCTTGTTCGATGTCTTTACTCACAACCAAACGGAGGTGTTAGACTGACCAGAAAAAATAAATTAATCAAGTAGTTGTGGACTTTGTAAATTAATTCTAAATTACTTCGGAATCCAATACCCTGGTCTTGTGAGAGATTTCATTTACCTTAATCTTGGAATTGGAATTCATTCAGAATAGATTCATCCCATCAAGATGATTCGTATGTGTCGTCCGGAATCGGATTACTCCAAATATATGTTCGACTTTTTATTTCCCCGAGGAATAAGACATGCCTTTTAAGTTAATTCCGAATAGTTGTACAGAGTACAAAGTCTAGAAAAAGTAATTGAATATTACTATGTATTTCTTCCGAGTTTCAAATTTCGGATTAGACCTTAGGTCAATGAAGAAGGGAATAGAATTTGTTCATTCTAAGGGCTTGAACCAAAATATTATTTCCATTTTATCTGAAAATCTGTTATTATTTCATGCTCCACTCCCA
>JAQGCA010000581.1:0-25778 GCA_034698945.1 Protaphorura quadriocellata
GTTAAACTAATATGCATTTGTATTCTGTGTCCCTTGGGCTTTCTTTGTACAAGTGAAGACAGTGACTGAATAAAAATTTAGTATTAAAAAAAATCAATTAAATGTCTTGACCTTAACACAATTTCGCGAGTTGTTGACACAAAATTATAAACAAAGAGGGAGGATACTTTTGCGACAGACGGTACGGTATATCCCGATTATTCATACTTCTGCTCAGACCGACCACACTCAGGGAACCCAACCCAGACGACCGGATGCGGCTGCCGGCCATAAATATGTGCATGGTTAAATTAATTAATGTTTACTACGAGTAGTTTGTGGGGTCGCTATAACTGTTTCTTAACGAACAATTTTGAATCCTTGCAGTGTTTTCGTCATAGATATTGGGCTCTTGGCATAAGAAATAGTGAATGACACATTAGTGCGAAACCGGCGCGCGAAACCAACTTGAAATTCAAACACACAAAAATACGATACATAGAAGACGCGCTCTTCTAATCGTATAAGTTTTGTTTATCACAGAAAAACGCAAAATCAACTCAAAAACTTGGACATCCTTAAAAAAGTGTTGTTTTTTTTTTAGTTCCGTTCTAGAAAACGATTAGCCGGAGACCGCAGTCATGG
Source organism: Protaphorura quadriocellata (assembly GCA_034698945.1). Classification (NCBI taxonomy): domain Eukaryota; kingdom Metazoa; phylum Arthropoda; class Collembola; order Poduromorpha; family Onychiuridae; genus Protaphorura; species Protaphorura quadriocellata. The sequence continues at coordinate 625 of JAQGCA010000581.1, forward strand.
TTTCAAGAATTAGTACCAGAATTGTCAAACAGGTAAGAAAACAAAAATTCATTGTCAACATAAAACCTCCCCGCCCATCGCATCGCGATTAAATTGTTTCCGAGTGTGCTGCACGATGTCGTCGGTCAAGTCTGAAACGAGAATGTGATGACAGCTGTTATGACGTAAAATTTCAAGAAGTTTATTTTGATGACGTAATAACCGTAGAATTGAATTGAGTTTGGTTTATTTTCGAGATTGTGACACATAACATGCGTCATGCATCATAGATTCACATTGAAATAAATTCAATGGCACAGCAATGTCATTATAATTATATCCGTGATTACATAATTATTTATTTGAAACCCAAGTTATAGAACACAACCACACCAGTTAACAATACCTACGTGGGAATTCCCAAAACAAATGGGCAATGACGTAGCACTGTCAAATGAATCCGAGGGTATATCACTAGCCGCCTGCAAATTTAATATTGATTTTTAGGAAGCAAATAGAAATCCGTGCGTACTATCATCTTTACTTGGAAATCTTTGACTAGTTTTTACGGCTTGTGGTTTGACAAAAATCTACTCCAACATTCATTTGCATGTGAATTTCTTTCAGGTGTTTGACTTTGGAGGACGTCGTGAATTGGCGTTTAAAGGAAGCTGTGGTGCAGTTCATCAATTGAACTATGCGACGGCAGCAGGACCTGCCGCTCAACCTGTGCCTAACCGTGTTGAGAAGAGTATGTTTTTCATTCGATTATTTTTATTTTATAAATTCTAGAATCGTATCTGATGTGATCTTTTAGGATAAGGTTGCAATTCAAATTCGTATATTCGATTGATTTCGGACGAACATTATATCAGGAAGGCTCAGATCACTTTCAACAGATTGGAGCCTTGATGTGAACACTTGAACACATTAAAAGTGTGACGTAACATTTGAATTGGTATTTACAGCTATCAACCAAGTGATGCTTTTGGGACGAGTTGGGGCGGATCCTCAAAAAAGGGGAACTCAAGAACATCCTGTCGTAGTTTTCTCCCTTGCAACTCATGCAAACTATCAGTATGGAACCGGTAAGTCGATAATGACGTCAGTCCATAAATTAATTTAATTTAATAGCAATAAATTTCGGTTATTTTGGTAGAAATAATCTAATCCCTACTTCGCTGATTGATTGCCATTTATTGATATTCAGGTGATCTTCTTCAAAAGACGGACTGGCACCGTGTTTGCGTCTTTAAACCATACTTGCGGGACACAGTTTACAAATACATGAACAAAGGCCAAAGGGTTCTTGTTCAAGGTAGGATAACTTATGGAGAAATAAAGAGTGAAGATGGGACATCTCATATGACCACAAGTATCATTGCCGATGATGTGACCTTTTTCTCCAAGAGTTCGCACGACACATCATCTGATCTCGAGCAGGGTTTGAACGAGTAATCTCTAGAAAAGCACAGATTTTTTTCCGATATATTGCATAAGTTGTCATTTCCTTCGTAATTATACTACTTGACCTGACATTGTTGCTAACGTTGTTACCATAAAGAAAAAATACTTTCAAAATAAATATAAAATTTGTACTCGAGTATTTTGTCTGTGATTCGAACATTTTTATTCCGCATTTTTAGGTGCTCTTTAATTTTGCAATGATGGCTAGCAGTAGTAGTAGTAGTATATAATATCTATTATGTAAAGTATGTTTTAGTACATCGAAGATTTATGATTTATTAGGCATACAATTGTAAGTATGTAGTTTTAATTAGGTTTCCCACTCACATCACACATCACCAACGGACGCAGTAGCTCTCTTGTCTCTTCTGTCTTTTCCTATAATTAATACATACCATACCGTTTACCTCCGTTTCACAATTGATTCATACCTCTTCTTTTTATTTCCACTCTATTTAGAACATAAAATTCATATTTCTTTTTTCCCAAGGTTTTTATTTCTTAGGGATCATACAAGGGCTCTTACAAGGTGTGCAATACTGCATAATACATTACAAATTACATAATAATTGTATAATATGTATACTTAGAACTCTATTAATATTTTCTGTCTGGAAGCTCTGCACGTCTTCTCATGTAGGAATTAAACACAAAAATATAAAATATATATTTTGAATGTACGCATTTCACCAAAAAAAAAACACACATTCAAACTATTTACACACTTTGTCATCATCATCATTATAAACTTTTTATTTAGTATAATATAAGAGTAACACTTTTTGCGGAGTCACTCTACTCACATATATCGTCAAACCTACGCATCCATCATCGATTGTCCGAGTAGAAATATTTACGACTTTTATAATAATTATAATTATAGTAGAGAAGAATTGATTGGTGAGTTCAAATATAAATTTTCCACTAGGAATTGATTGAGATGTACTTTTGTTGATTTGTTAAAGCGAAGAAAAGAAAATGCGGCCAAATTATATTTTGCAATCAATAAATGATTATCCGAGGAATGAAAGGAACGGTGGGAATAACTCCTGCACATTGTCACATAATAATATTGCCATTAGCACAAAAAAATAACTAAATTGTCTGGCGGATAATAATTCTAATTCAGTTTTTAGTTAATATACTACAGTAATACGTACTTAAGTGATTGACTTAACCATTACCCTATATATCACTGGTTTCTCTTTTTTGCAGTGTCAAATCTCACCCAAAAAATGCATGTTTGGAAAAAAAAAGAAGTTCCAAATAATTCACGCCAAAAGTACGAATGAAAGTACTAAAACTGTGCAAATAAATTTCAACTATCAGCAGCAGCTGAGCAACCCAAAAATTCTGTCCCCGGAAAGAAATAGTTAGACCGCTAGATTAGTACCAGTGAACTACTCAAAATCGTTGTTCAGTGTTTGCGTCACAATTATAGCTGTGTTTACTTAGTGTTACTTTTTTTTACTTGTATCACACAGAAACATTATAAGGAAGAACACAAGGGACCATAAAGCCGAAATTGACAAAATAATTGAATTGTCTTCGCATAATTCATCCAACTTATTATTTTAAACTTAAATCTATGCACTTAAATAAATTTGAAAATCAGGTGTGTTTATGTACTTTTTCAATACGCTGATTGATTGTTAGTGCTTAAAATTCGGTAAAAATCTCATGGCCAGGCTCTCCTAATATACTTTCACGTAAATATAACACATTCCAACACTTTGTCAAAGTTTTTGAACTCATCATCCTTATTCAATCTCTTCCTTTAAATGTCTTTCTGAGTCCATGCTTAGATCGGTCGGCATGTCATCGTCAACATATTCATTCTCCATGAAAGACATGGGTTCGGACTTGACAGATAATGAGACCGGAGAACTTTGTTGATGACGGAGCATTGAAATGTTTTTTATGCTCTTCAACTCTCCTGGATTTCGAAGAAATCTAATCAAAACGAACAAAGAGAATAACGTATGAGAATACAATACAATTTACTTCAAATGGTAGTTTGGTCCCAGAAAGGAAACAAATAATAACAATATCCAGAGGAGTATAATAATTGCAACTTACTGATAGCAATGACGCTCCCCTTGGACCTTTCGGAGAATGTTTACACGATAGTAGTAACGGAGGGCCCTTGACATTTTGTCGTAGTTCATCGACAAATGATTCTTCTGAATACCCCACAGTCGTGCTAGACCAGGTGGGTCGACTATTTTGAAAATTCCAGTCTCCACATTTTTCCAAGCTATAAAACTGTTGTAGCGCTGAGCTGGATCATTGAGAAGTTGCTGAAGAAAGTCCCACAAAAGGCGACCGTCTAGTTGGGAAAAAATAAGTGATCAATTAGTTAAGCGTTTTGTTACTTCTATACGATAATGTTGACGGGACCGATAGGAGATCATCGTTAAATCGAAATTTTATTATATCTTCTGAAGAGACTTACTATTATTATACTCGCCACCCTCATTGTTACTACTGCTTGTAAGTTTACTGGCTCCGTGTGAGAGGGATGAGGGGGATGATGACTTGGAGGAACCGTATTGACCACCATTGTGATTTCCTCCATTACTACTCACATTAGCACTAACAATTGAATTGGTCAATTGTTGGGGTTGTGGGAGGGGCGGTGGGCTAAGTGACTGATTTGTGGGTGATCTCTCGGGACTTTCTCCGACGCTGTCGTACTCTGAATCATCTGAATGATTTCCTCCAGACCCTGTCGATGAGGATGAAGCTGATGATGACAAACGATTGATCCCATTTGTACTCCCATGCTCTTGAGGACTTCCGGCTTGGCCGTCCAACGATGGAGCCGGGCTTAATGTCACGGATGTTGTTCCATTTTGCTGTGTGGCTGCGTAGTGTAAGTCTGCGATTGACCATGCTCCTATAAAAAAAATGAAAGAACATTAAATCTTATCTTCTTGGAGAAATTGTATTCTATATATGGCGAAGGAGGTAAGCCATGTATAAAACGAAGGACGCAGGTTTCCACGGGTCTTTATGCCTCGGTGAGGTTCGATTAGATGTTATCTTTCCTTTCTGGACAATGAGTTTCTTTAATTCGATGAGTTCATTTGACTCTAAAGGAAAATTAGCTTCAAGACACCTACCAAATGTCAGATGCCAGATCGTATTTGTCGCCAAATCTTTTACCAGAAATCTTTTTTTCATAACATCCCACATCGTAGGGGTTATGGAATTAAAGGAGGATGGAGAAAAATGGAAATAACTTGGAAGGATTTTCTCTGGTATTTTTTGATGAAAGTATGCGAATTGGTCGAATGATTGAGAGAGTACGAGTCGTTCGAGCTTCTAATGTGTATGGTTGCCTGACTAGCTGCCTTGTTACAAAATGACGTTAAACCGTCCCGCCGTAAAGCCGTTAAAAATTTCAACACTAGCGAGATAGATATTTCCCCACATCTTAGTAGGTATTTCCTTGCCATCCTTGCCCTGATTAAAACGGAGAACAAAAACCGAAAACAAGAAGATCTCGTCTCTTTTGGTCGTCCCTCCGTATCAGGAATCTGACGACGTACTATACAAAATCATCGGATCTCTAGAGGTAGCGATCGCAGTTGATCAACGACGCTGTTTCTGTACAACCTTTGAGTTAAATGCCACGGAGACCGAAAAACCAAATTCCTTTTTGATTTCTCTACCAATATATAATTTCTTTTGAAAATGTTCGTCTGAAATTATTTTACCTTTTGGTGTGAATGGAATCATTCTCAAGGAGGAAGGAGTATGAGGCGTCAACGGTGAGTCGGAGCAAGAAGAGCTCATCAGAAGTTGAAGCGCATTGTGAATGACATCACCTAATAGATGAATATTCTCATTAATTACTAATTACATTGTTATTACTTATTAATTTATAAATCAAAATGACTAACCTGAGCACGGAGCTCTCAACTCCAGGTCTGCCTTGGTCAGCAAACAAAGAGCTTTCCCTATTAACACATAAAACAAAAGCAAACAAATTAATATAAAATAATAATATATCACTAATTCCTCATTCAGTTTTACTTCCTTCATTACATTTCAATTTCAACATCCGACAACCAATGAAGCGATTGTGTTAGCCAGGACTGTATCAGTTAAAGCAAACCATGTTCATCGAGAAATGACTTCCCATTTTTCTTACTTGCATAACACACACATTTACAAAACCATCCAAAACAAAACAAAGGAGTAAAAAAATTGCACGACTTTTCCTAAAAAACACAATTCGTCAAAAACATGGTTTCACAAAATCATCCGTTGTTTGCACCTCGGAAACAGAAAAACTACTTCCCTGCCTGAAAGTCATAATCATCTCTTCATTGTCACAATGCTGTAATCTTTCCTTAATATTGAAATATGTAATCCTTTATCTTTCTTTCTTAGAGACTCGTCAAATCCTTTCCTGGCTTATTATTGTGAAGTCTCACACACAAACCTAGTCCACTAATGCCGTGCATTTACATTCTACATCTTCTACATATTATGCAAAAATGGACAGTGGGCCAAAGCATCAGACAGCTGAATAAAAATGGATGTACAATTCGGCCAACAATCTTGCGCTACACTTCAATGCAGAATGCTTCGTCACTCTTCGCCATTATTATTACATTCCAGCCTGAATTCATTCAATCCCCACATGCATGTTCAGTGCTCATCTTCTCTCCTATCCTATCTTATAAAAATTTCAAAAGAAATCTTGCTTATAATTTTTATTTATACTTAACTACCATCATCCGCATCCTTAAAGATTACTCAGCAGTCATTTCTCACCTGCTAACTTCTATTAAATGCAACTCATCCTCATCCCTCCACTGCCCTAGCCTGGCCTCCTTCAATTCATGCGAATTTGAATTATTATAATCCCAAGCCCTAGTCCTACATTACATTACACTATGCACTACCACTACCTCGTGGTTGTTCATTGAGAAGATTACGCTTTACATACAATTCATGGATGCATTTTTCTGTATTCCCTTCCTGAAGATATGAATTACAATACACCTTCCATTACATCCATAAATAGAATACATATGGACATCATTTGCGATTTGCAGATCTTGCACCCATCCATATCCTATAGTCATTTCGCACACATACATTACATACATTTGCAATATCGCAATCACAATAATATAAAAAAAAAATTGCAAACATACACATGTACAATTCACCATTACTACTTCCGCGTATAGAATTGTGATTCTGATTTGACTGACTGGCTTACTGACTATCTCTCTTTAATCCGCCCTGCCCTAGTCTGTCCGTTCCGTCCATCATCTAAGAACTCTTTTTGCAGTACTGGGTTAAATGGACAGTAGGGCGGCTCTCAGAGTCCTCATTCTATATTTATACCTCCATGTCATCTTTTATACCTGACTATTGACTAACTAAGACTGCATGTCTCGTCTCGAGGAAAAAGAATCCTTTGGGTGTTATTGCAATTCCTGTTCAGTACAATACTTCTACTTCAAAACTGCCCTGCCCTAAATCTTCAATCAAGAGATAGATAGGAATAGGAAGGAATTCATTCAAGAAAGTCACTACAAACTAGTAGTAATCTTTCTAGTGAGTAGTAAACCACAATTGGCACACGTACGTACGAATGAGGGAGGATTAACAAATTGTTGTCATTTGTTATGGGTACACAGTACACATGGAATGGAAGCGTGGAAATGAAATGAGGAACTCCAATTACACAGACAAACAAGAAGGGTTTTAGCACATGCAATTCGCATTCATCATTTTAAAATGACGTCACACTGCAGTAGCAAGAATTAGTTGTAACAAGTGTTCCGCAAAAGTACAAAATACACAATACTCTAGGCCTCTAGGAAATTACACCCAAGTTAATAAAGACTTATTTGTAAAGTTACAAAAATGATCTCCTCAGAATCTCATGTATTTGTGTGTGTGTGTCTGTGTGGCGTGGGTTGAGTTTGTCAGGTAAGATTATCCCGGAAAAGAAATTAAATGAATTCACAATTTGCAATATTCACAATCCCCAACAACATGTCTGTCTCTCAGAACACAACACAACAATTATTGTCTTTCCTTATATTGTTGTTGAATGTAGGAGGAATAAGGGAACTACAAACTAACAAGTGAATGGCTGTATGTGTGTGTGTGTGTGTGCAAATTTTAATGTTTATAGTCAATAGCCAAATGGTAGCTAGTTAGTTGGTTGAGTCTCATATTTGTCCTTGTCCATTGCGAACTGCGTTAAAGTAAGCGCAAGGAAGGAATGGAGTTAACTATTTGCGAACTTCTTTTTCGCAACTCGTCATTTCCTGGAAGATTATCAACAAAAATACATACACTAACTGCTCAGTTTGATAATGTAATAAATAAATTGCTCTTCAAAACATAAAAAAATAAACCTCATCCCTCAACTCAACCCATCCGTAATTTCCAAAGCATTCACAGTGAGTGAAGTCAACTAAATTAACTACTCAAGAACTTGTTCTCATTAAAGTTTTTTTTTTGCAGATGCTGCTCTTCTTATTTCTTATTTCATTTGAACGAATTAGAAAAATCACATTCATGACGTTAGTCAAGCTATATTATTTATTGTTACAAAGTACAAAGCAACAGTACTTTTGATGACCATTACCTTACCTTAGGTAGATTAAATTTTAACAATACATGTATTTTGTCCTATGAACCGTACAAAATCATACAAGGTCGTCTTCTAAGGAAATGAACCTGACCACTCTCTTCAAACCATACCATCCCATGCCACATTGCCACAACCAAATGCCAAACCAGGCTTAGCAGAGCGCAAATGTTGTATAAGTACACATTTAATTTGTCACCTGCTCACTCACAATCCACAGCACTCAGCAACACCTATTATTTATGAGTAGAAACAACTCTTTCCGTATTCTTAAGATTTTCATCACGTAATGTATATTACGATTCCTTATGACAATGCCCAAAAAAATATAGTACCATTAATAGTTTGAATTGAATTGAATTAAATTAATTAGCAGATTCAGTATACTCATAATTTGGCTTGGATCTTCAGCCCAGCGTCGACATATTGGTTCTACCCATACATCCGAAGAATCGAGATTCCAGAATCCAAATCCAATTTAAGGTGTTGGTCGAGACCGACTTTTAACTTTTTTTCGGATTCCGTATTATCCAAATCAAAATGTAAGTGCGAATCCCGGTTTCATTTCCGAAATATTCAGAATCACTCATTCTCTATTTCCGGATTTAGTAAAATCCAACGGAATGGAAGCCGGTCCGAAACGAGATGCTTCAGAATTCTCTGTCCGAATTATGTATTGTTTACAATTGGAATTCAAGATTTGATTCCAGGAACGCAAATTGATTCAATCGAACACATGAAATTCAGGCTTAATCCAAAATGCTACAGCATATACGTCGACCTACCCTCACATACGCGAGGAATTATTTCTTGGGCAACTTTGGAGAAACTCGATACTACATGCATATACCATATGAAATTACCGTTTCATTTCATGGACCAATCCGAAACGTACTTTTGAACTATAGAAGCTTCAAATTAACACAAAATATTCTACGGCCTGACCCGAACATAGTAGTCGTCGTCGCCCCTCTGGAAAAGCATTAAAAATCAATAGGAGCTCACTTCCTTCATTTTCTACCTCCATCCTTTCCCATTCCGTCATTATACTATATCCAGTTCCAGTCTACAACTAGTCCTGGATTTCACAGCCTACAACTTTTGTGCCTGACTGGATGGAGAGTGAATCCAGGAACTCCAGAACTCAGAACCAAGAACCATGCCAATGCCCATACATACTATATCCGCTTCCTTCCTACTAAATGGACAAATTCCATTTTCGTTCTTCCAACTCCAAGCTAGTCAGTTCCGGGCTTCCTCGTCTTTCCTCGACTCAGGAGGAAATGAAAATCGAAGCAGAAAGCACTTTTGAATCAGAATCACACACACATCACCACGACAGACAGACAGACAGACACAAAGTATAGACGGATGAAAGAACGGACGGAACAGAGGGGAAGGAAGTAACCGAGGAAAAAGAGGGGGAGGGAGAGCTGTATGCTCAAGCCTAACAATTTTCTACATCATTTTTAATCCAACTTTGTCTTTGCAAAATGAATCTAAAGTGTTCTACTTGTCACAAAACACTTTAAGAGACTATCGAATCCTAATTCGACCTATAAAAGGTTTACTACGAAGTTGTATCTTCGAAAGTAGTTTGTAAATTAAAAGCCCAGTTTAGGCTTCGTCAATAGAGTGGAAATAGATAGCAAAGCTATATGAAATGCGTTAGTCCTAAGGTAAATATAGCTGGACAGTAGTAGATGCCTATTTATGTTTCGATACCATAAGAATGGCCAGAAAGCCAAGTATAAGTTTCTAGATGAGGAAGTTTCTTATTCGGAGCATCTACAAATATCTCTAGATTAGTATTAAAAAAGACATTCCGCCAAACATCCCAAAACTATATAGAAACTATCTCACTCACTCATAGTCCCAACTTTTTTGAACTTACCATTCATTTGGAATCGGTCTGTTTCAAATGACGGAAGGTCAAACTCTCGTTCACACCACTGAAGAAAAGTCAAAACATCATCCCGACTCCATAGTCTTGGATCACTGGCTGTAAACAGAGAGAAGGGTATAAAAAACATTATTATCAAATATTTTTGGGAAGGACAAATACCAAATTCCAAATATGTCAAAAGTTTGTTACCCTTGCCGGGAGTCGAACCCGGATTATTATCAAAAGTATCAAAAAAATCACACAAGACATGACATCCCACACTACTCAAGAAATGAGTATGAGATGATACATAAATATATTATGTACATGATAAAGACATTTCAAAATCCCGGAAACTCGGCTTTTATTCCTCTTTCTTATCATCGTGTGAAGAAATCATGTCGACAGAGGACTACAACTTCAACTTGGCAGCGGTAGCATTCCGTATCCATATTTCAGCTTGAGAGTTTTAACTCTCGACTACTCAAGTTCCGCATTTGTTAAATAATTACTCTACAAGGATTACTACAGGATTTTTTTCCTTCTACAAGTTGATTTCTTTGAAAGGATTATTGCGTACTACTAACTCCTACTTGCGTCCAGCTGTTCTTAATATCTCAATCTCATGAATATGACGCCAAATGTACTGAAGATGTTATATTTTTGAACGAAAATTAGAGGGTGTGGACATAACCGCGGAAGGTGAAACACTAGCGAGAAGTTTTTACAAACGCCGTCCAGAGTCGTCGTCCTTTTTTTCTGAAGCCATTGTTTCAGATGTCCGAATTCGAAATAGTCAATTGGACTTGTATTCTGGGATTTAACAGGGATTTCGGTGCTTGGAATAATTTGGAATTTTTTTCTAAATTGTAAATCGGCTGCGTAGGCCTTCCTTTTCTTTGATGTAGTAGGAAGACGCCTCACCATGATGAACGAAAACTTTATGGGTAACACAACAACGGATTCCTCCAATACTGGTTTCAAAATTTCGGAAGTATATTACTCCGAGTTCATTTTCACATTTTGGGGCACTCTGATGAGTGGGGTAGCCCCACGTGGGGTCGAAGCTCGGAGCACCATAACTTTTTCACTGAACTTTTCAGGTTTCTCAATGTTATATTCGGGGTCAGGTTCTCCTGCTTTGCGAAAATAAATTCGACTGCCGCGTCTTGAATACTGCGTGTACAACCGAGCCTCATCAAGGGTGACCACAAATCTCGCCATTTCTGCCGCGTAGTAGTCATCATAGAGCTTTCTGCAGTTTGTTAAGCGATTTTTGACGCCTATCGGCTTCAAGGCGTGACCTTGGGTCTTCTAAATAATATTTTCAGCCAGATCCTCCTTGAGGACTCTCCGGACAGTTCGTGACACTTTCAGACGTTCCGAAATTTCGTTTTGACACCGACGGTACTTCTTGTCGTTTAAAATGTCAATCTCTCAAATAAAGTGCTTTTGTCCTCGATTTACGGGGTCACTGTAACTTTGGTCAAGAAAGACTAACAATTCCGTGATTTCTGCGGTTTCCGATACAGTTGACAAATGTTTGACCCAACACCAAGAAATTATTAAATTCCGAGACCTTTTAACCTTTTCATGACCTTCCGAAATGACAATTCCTCTTTGGAAAAGGTTCTCACTAGTGTTTCAATTTCCGCGGCCGTTTTGGCCAGCTTAGATGATTGCAAAAAATCTGTAAAAATTATGACTTGTCCCAACTTGTCCAAGGATACGGTCATATTATTTTTTCAAAATTCTCTCACTCAAACTGGACGAGATACAGGCGTACGGAAAGTGATCAAAAACAACTGCCCACTCCTGTATTACCTTCCATCGTTTCCCTTAACATCGTCAAGTCAATAACGAAGACTTACCGAGTGCCATGGGGATTGTATGCTTGATGTCATAACAGAACGGCAATTGCGTAGCAAGTGGGGATGGAACTGATGCGGCAGTGGCAACTCTGGACATCGCAGCTACTCCCGCAGGCCCTGAAGGATTATACCTCCAGAGGAAATCAAGGGGCGGGGCCGCTAGGCCCAACAAAGGTGGAACTTTCATCATCCGAAAACCCAGTCTTTCTCCGGACACTGTCTTTCCGCTACACCTCCACTTCTTCCCACCGACTTCCTTTCTCGACGAAGCTCCTCACAACCTTCACCTGAGGGAAAACAAAAAACATTCGAAATTTACAAAAATGCTATACTCAAACACACGTATAATCGTCTAATGCTAACTACAGGAATAATTAATCAGATAAAAACCAATAAAACTTGGGGAAGAGGAAGAACAAAAGGAAAACCTGCGGTTGTTCTCTCTTCCTACAGAGGAAATAAACTTTACTCCCTTCCAAAACTTACATAGGTAACCTACTTATTTCAAGCCACCACCACCACCAGTAACTCAAAATAGTGAAAACTCCAATGCACTACTATTTAAGTAACTCACATGCCTGTAAGGCACATTTTCGTATAAATGTATGTATGTGTAGTTAATTACCCAGAGTACTTTCCTCCCGAACTCAAATCCTTGTCGACAAACTCCATTTAATAAATAACCAAATAATCATAATAATTTTAAGTGCTTTCTCCACTCACTCGGCTTTCCTTCCTTCTGCTTTCTCCAGTCAGAGTAAGCTTCACCGCACCGGCACAGTACTCTCAAAAGGGAAACGTCAAGGCGGATATTTTTGGGAAAATCTCAAATTCATACCACTTCTGAACCCTACTGCGATTTGAAATATGGAATCGTATGTCACTCCGCACCCACTTCTCCGGTTAAGGTCAACTAAATTGACCTTCGTATCGAATTCTGGAAGTCTTACAGTTACTGCTTATGTCAGTGAGTGTGAATTTTGCTGACGTTAACCGGAGAAGTGAGTGGAGTGACATGCCATTCCAGATTCCAAATCGCATCAGGGTTCAATGGTATGAATTTCGGACTTTTCCAAAAATGTTCGGACTGATGCTCTCCTCGTCAGCGTCAGCGTAGCTCCACATTCCCTAGGAATTTAAATGTGACTCTTTGACTGGGACTCTGACTATTTGAAAACTTTTCCTTAACCGATCGTGGTCATTCTATTTCTTTCTCCCTTTTGTATGACCATCGCGTGTTATGTCCATTATATTTTTTACTCATCATCTTCAATGTACCCACGAACCGGACCGGACCCCAGGTCACAGTCACACTACACTACCAAAATCTCCACAGTTCTCTATCATTCACAATACAACCGAATCCCTGCCTGTCCATGTACTGGTACTATCATCAGGTTTTAGTTTCACGACTTTCCTATGGACTTCTCCCCTTCTATGCCATATTGGTCTCTCTTTTTCGTCCTAGCCTGTAATGTCCGTTTCGACATTTCGTCGATTCCTTCTCCCTTCCGGGTTCTATGCCATGCGATTTCAATATAATGTTTATACTTCCCCACAAATTACTTCTCCTAACTTCATTCGTAGAAGGAAACCTAGGAGGCCAAAATACGAATGAGCAGTCTAGTTTCCAGGAAGCATCTATTTACCCGCTTCCTCTTTAACCCTAAACTCTCCTCAACTTCTTGAAAATCTATAAATATCTCTTCCATTTCATACATCAACCTCAACTCACCACCACTAACAACACAACAATAACAACCCGTAAATCACAATTCACTAGGCAAGCCAGTACTACCATGCACAAAATATTCACAAGTAAAAAAAATCCATATCCACACAATTCATTCATGCATGCATAAATCCCATCCCCCATGCCGTACATAGGTCGCTCGTGCTCAAATTCTAGTTTCCAATTTGACACCCACGGATCTAAAACCAAACTCAAAGATTGGATTTATAAAAAAAACACCATTACACTATTACAAAGCAGCAAGCATAGTCTCATTCTTCCGCCTGGTCTGACCTCGTCCCTACTTACTATATAAAATTATAAATACCTCCACGACCGATCGCCGTCAATAATCGCGACACAACAATGGAAATTGCCGAAAGGGAATTACCAGCTTACATTACAATATTATTTCGTCGCCTTCTTAAAATTGAACCTTTTTAACACACGTTCATACAATACAAAGGTCCTTCCTGTCGTATAATTTAGAAAATATTAATACTCTACTCGTACTCCAGTTTCCCATTATATTACATTACATTTCTTTCTTCCTTTTTTTTAAAAAAAAAGTCCGTCATAATAAATAGGATAGTGAGTTTCTTTTCCTAAGCATTGCCTGCCTGGCTTTGCTTGTCCACTTAATGTCCAAGCTACTCAGAATTAAAAATACATGGTCTCAAAATACGACGTCAGTCAATTCGACACCGTCACCGTCCACCCGTGAGTTCCATAATGTGTGTCACACAAACATTCAAAGCGTTCATATTCACACAGGCAACAATTACACCTAGCCTGGACGGCTTTCTCCAACTCGATCAGAGAAATAGTAAAATAGTAAATAGTGTAGCCGTCTAGTCTGGCCAAGTCACCTTTCTCCAGAGTATTTTTTTTACTTATTTACAAACTCCATTTCTCCCTTTTTTCCTTCCCCCCTCTCTCTCTCTCTTTTCCCGGCGGCGTCGTCTCCGTCCGATTTAGAAAACGCAAAGCGGAACTTCCGCTCCACGTTTTTCTATCAAATTTATGTCTTGATCGATTTCTTGGTCTTATAGGGTCACAGTAGTAGTACATAGTAGTTGTTAGCCCCGCTCAAAAGAAGAGACAGACAAGGGAATAACCGAAGGAAGCATTGACGCACGCATGGACTTCACAAGACTAGTTTTTCGGCTCCAAGGAGTATTTTTTTCTAGAATGGTGGTGGCTGGTGCGGTACAAGTTCCTAGGAGGAGATAGAAACCAACTTCCGGCGAATGGCTGCCGGAAGCCAAAAAACTTGTTCATCTCTTACCATGGAGTTGACATGGAGAATCTACTCCCGGACTAAACTAAAACTACCTAGACCAAAAAATCTGAGCTAGGGCATCGTTTCACACAGGACATACTACACATCACTCCCATTCCACTAAAAGGACGACTTACACTTTTTTCTCATTCCCTTTACTTGTCTGTCACATCTATTTATGCTCAGCCTTAAAGAAAAAGCCCAGGGTTTCAAAAGTACCAAGGATGTACTCCTTTGCCTTTTCCCCCCTTCAAATTACATTTCTGTGAACTGTGAAAGGTCTCCACACTCAGGAAAGACCAAAAAATTCAAACCTCACATGTCTCATACTCTACTTGGCAGCCAGGCTACAGTATGACCCTACTGTAGCCTGGCTGCCAAGTAGAGTCCCCCCAAAAAACCAAAAACCCACTTCACTATTCTGATCTGATCAACCGGAAATGTAGGAAATTCGGATGGCTGTACAATACTAGTTTTCCTCAGATCCAATTCAAAGATATAATTTTAACCGGCAAACGCAAGCTGTGTATGAACGTAATGCTGTCTCTACACATCTACCTTCCAATAAAATTTCAGCAATGTTGGAAAACCCAGTCAGATGAAGCGATGAAGCCACTATTACCTACACAATCACAATTTAAATTTAAAACTGGATAACCCCAAATATTTTGGGAATTCAAATGTACAGTCCACAAATGAAAAATTAAATCACCAATAAATATTTCAGAAACACTTGACCAGGGTCAAGGAAGACACTGACGTGTCAGATATGTGGAACGATATGATGACTCTCTAGTGAACTCCGTCACCTAGATTCATTCTATGAAGACGTAAGTAAAATCCGAATTCAAAATCTATAGGTATTATTTCAATTAATTTCCGAGAGTTCATTCCCTCCCCGACTTACTTTCCCTTTGTGAGTCCGTGTCCGTGAAAGAAAGTTTTGAAAACTTTCTCCCTGACTTAAAAACTCCTGGAAGGTAAGGTTCGGATGGAAGGAGTGGAACAAATAACTTTTTAAAAAATTATTTAAAACACTGTCAACTAACTTCATTAAAAAGTGTTCCACCTCCTTTCGCACTCCAGCAACCACACAATTCACCACTTTAACTCCAACTAACTAACTCTGTCCAAAATGACTCTTCTCGTAACTTAGCAGTGTCATAAAACACAATGCAAACCACTATGGCACTAGTACTCCATTTTCCCCTGCACTATTGACCACGTAATTTCTCATGAATACATACAAAAATTATTTATGTCGGAACAAATTACAACATTGACAGGATTACAAATCTCCGCACTTGAACACCGATATTAAGCTCAGTAAGCTCCATGCCGTATGACTGACGGACTGACCATCGGTTCATTACAAAACACTAATTAATAATTATCTACACGCGATGATGCATGATGCTCTGCACTTCCTTTTCCCCTCTTCAAAAATTCTGATATGAATTAGATAAATCATCTCAAATAAGTTACACATAGTGAACTTGAGTCCCTTACTTATAAGCATCACATTGTTTCTGCGAACCAGTGACTCCGTGATAAAAGTTTTTATGACATGTCATTTTTTGGCCTGCTGGTCCAAGACTTCCACTCCATGAAGATTGACACACACACACACATATACGGTAGTGGGCAAGAATTCCCAAATAATGTGGGCAATTTGCAATATAGTCAACAAACACCGAACCACATAAACACCATGTTGGCACAATTTTACACATTCACATCCATTCCATTCCATGCATCCATCCGCACATACAACATACAAACATTCAACATAATTAATATATATTAATTGAAAATTAAATGAATTATTAGTATAAATACGTGTACAATAGTACACAAGTACCTTCCTCACCTCACAAAACAAAAATGAACAACTAAAATTTCCAAAACACACAGAAATTTGTTTGTCCGAATTCTGTTCCACCAAAACTGTAATGTTAGAGTACGGGGAAAGTCCTCCGTTCCGTTCCACCGTTTCGTCCACAAACGTTAGATAAAATGAAATGACCTAACGATTAGTCCATAACACATGAGTGGAAGTAGTCATCAAACCACACCACCAACAGTTGTTCATTTCAAAACGAACACCAGTCAAGTCAGCCACAAAATTTCAAAACTAGTATGGTATCTGTACTAGTTATAACAATTCACATTCAATTCAATTCTCCAGCTTTCCAGCCGTAGTCCCGAGAGCTTTTTTTACGGACGTCAGAGCAAAAGCACTTGTCTTGTCACTTTGCCCACTTCACAAAAGGATGATACTTTGAGGTGAACAGAATAACAACTAAAAATCCCCGGAAAATAAAATGATTGTAACTTGTGTAGTAGTCAACCCAGTCAGTAGTAGTAGTGTCGGTCATATTTATAAATAATCCGACAACTCACGTAACATGATGCACACAACACAATGTAACAAGTTAATTCTCTAATACATCACGTGGGCCATCAATGCCTTTCCAGTGAAGGAGTGAGTAAAGGTCAAACCCTTTCGGTCACTTGTTCCTGCACCTGCTCTAATTACCTTCCAAACACTCTCAGGTAATTATTTTTTTTAAAAAAGAAACTAACTCCCGGATCCACCGACCCTTCTAGGCTTAGGTACTCACAATTCTTATCAACCTTTGTCATAAAACAATAAAAACGAATTCTGAAAACAGGTATGATTCGATTCACCACATGTATGTGTGTGATCAAGTACTTCCGCACCACAATTCCAAATCCAGTACTCAGTCAGTATTCCGAATTTTCCGAAAAAATGTATAGTATTTACAAGAGAAAAATTGACTGACTGACTTACTGTTGATTAACGTTTAGTTTAGTGAGTGGATATGGAGCTACTAACGTTAAATCAAATGAACACATTCAATTGGAATTAGAAGAAGAAAAAAAAAGAACGGGGAAGAGAAGTGAGATAGAGAAAAGTGAACGGGACACGTTAATACGGAAGAACTCCATTCGAACAACTGACTTCTCAAGTGTTTTTCCTTGTTGCAAATTTTATTTTGCAACCTGTCTGTGTCTCTTCCACCTTACAAAATACAATGCATAGAACCAGTACAAGCACAACTACAGTACAGTCCTTATGGCCCTAACACTGATGACTCAAATTCTAACTCATGTACTATTAAACTCAGAGTGTGCAATTATTTGTGGGCATACACACAGAACTCTCAACTAATCTCTTCTTAACTAAAAGACAATACACAACAATAACTGCTAGTCAAATCATAACAATAAAAATAAATCCAACTGTCGCCTCACATCCGGATGATATGGACATGACTAGTTAAATTACACTTCGAATGAATGTAATAATACATCAAAATATCCATGTAACCAAATCTGTGTAAGAATAGAATATCAATTTAAGAAATATGCTCACCTCGGTAAAATATGAAATATTAATATTGCAAACACAGGAAAAGTGACTTCAATGAACTCGGGAGGAAGGGACGACTGACTGTGAAAACGAGACCTTTGACTTGTTTGTCGTCAGCAAAAATTGTGAAAAACTCTTCAAAGTTCAAAGTTTCCAGTCAGTCAAATGCATATATTTATTAGTTGTAGTTGTGTATCCTGTGTGAACACATTTCCCAAGGATTTTCCTCAAGAAATCCCCCTCGTTCATTACTACTCATTTGTCATTTTTGAAATTGTGAAATAATCGGAACACGACATTTTACGATTTACATGAGACAAAATGACAAAACATTTCCCTTGTTTTCTTTCCCACCAATGAGTCAATCAATTCAAATTAATTGGATATACTCAATTACAATTAATATTATTTCATCTTCAGATTTGATTAACAGGATAATGGTTTCATCTTGCAAGCCAAAAGTTCCCCATTGCTTCTCGGTTAGAGCATGCTTGTACGTACATACTGAATTGCAGAGTAAATGTACACATTGTATTTGACTTAAAAAATCCACACACCTTCACTCATTCACTCAACAATAATAGTCATATAGAACTAAAATATTCTGTCTTTTTCGAGGCCTGAAAGCCTGAAGTAAAAGTGTTATTTCAATACTGTCATCATTATCCTCCAACTAACTTGAATAATATATGTAGATACAATTTTCGAGTGTTCTCTACTGAAATCCCCACTGTGACCAACATTTTGAAAAATATGGTTAAACATTGCTAATATTCTGACAGAAACTCAAAATAGTTATAGGGGGTCCAAGACGACATTTATATTTTTGTAGCCCCAAATGACGATTTCCCACGTTGGTCAACGAATGACTCGGTCCAGGACAAGGGCCAATAAACTATTTAAACTCCGAGTTAAAATTTCAACTACAAGTGACACCCAAAGCGAATTTCTCCTATCCGAATCTTTCATCTCATAAATCCACTTGAACATCAAACAACATCTTATTGCAATTTGCCCTCCACTGCCATGCACTATTGTACCGCAGGAACAGGATATGGAGGATATGTTTCTACATAAAAAAGTCACCTTTTACCAAGTTGTAGTAGTAAAGTAAAAGATGAAAAGTGTAAAAGGGCATCATAGATAGGACGGAACGTATGTACGATATAGCGGGGTGGCCTTGCAGGATCAAATCATCTTTTTAAAAGTCAACTCTGCTAAAGAAGAAGACGGAGAAAAGTGTATCGAGAGGTCTTTAAGTTAAAACACGAGGTCACTTCCGGCAACCAACCCAACGGGTCTTCCCGTTATTTCACCTCACCTCTCTCTCTCTCTCTCTCTTTGCTTATTTTGCCATTTTACCATTACGTCTTGTTACCACCACCACCACGGACAGACAGCCCAGACTAACCGATCCTCAACTTCTTTTCCCGCTCACAATCAGTGAAGAAAAAACTTGACTCCAACTTCAACTTAAAAAACCTTTTCAACTTCAATTGACACGACACACGTCGTCCTAGTCGTCATCTTTCGTCAAACACTTGAAGACATATTGGGAGAACAATATCCCAGTACCCATGGGGCCCATAAAAACAAGACTTGTTCTTTTTTAACATCCTCATCCTCTCCTCTGCGGTAGTCAGTCACATTTCTACACGGAATGCTACATATGATCTTGTTGCGTTGCCATTTGGCATTTGCCCTCACCCTAGATGACCCCATCATCCTGTCTTGTACGAATACACTACATAGTGTACATATTCAATCAAATTCCTCAAGATCAACAGCGCACCAGGTCATGGAGTACAGTACATAAACGTAAACCCGCTCATGCCTTATGGAATAACCCTTGAACACAAATATTTGTATTCATAAAGTCAAGACAATTCATTTAAGAAATGAAACGCCTGGCTGCATGGTTGACTGGCAGGCTGTGAGTGATCAATTCTTCAAACCAAACCAAAAACCGTTCCTTTGCACCAACACAAAACAACGCATCCTGAAAAACAGTTACGTTTTTACCTACATATATGCACTTCAACATATATGTTGTGCGAATTTTTTTTTGGGCGTTACCATCTGAGCTCAAATGACCTCTCCACACTTGATTCCAATGCACTTTAGTGACTAACTCTTCTGGTAGAATTTAATTTATGACATCTCGTGTCGTGTCGTGTCGTGTCGTGTCATGAAATGCCAGACCAAGTCCAAGGAATACTTCATACTACCCAGTTTTTATAATATTCGATCCAAAAAAAATCACTTATACCCACATCATTCAATAATTAGGTATTCTGGTATTCATAAATATGTCAATATTATTATTTGCCAAGACACGATCCACGTAAATCCTAGCTGGCGAGCCTAGCCTTCAAACCAGCCTATCTAATTAGCGGATCGGTTTCCGTGCCGGGACTTGACTTGACAGCATTTGTTTTAAAATGACGTGACCATTTTACTACTTTACATGTCAAGCTGTGTGTTTAACACACAAACTAACACAACATATAGGATATGAAATAATCCATCGTGAACAAATATCTCGACAACCAAAACCCTATTTATTTATTACCCATCGAACAGTTCCTGATCCATACAATCAAACGTGCATACACATACATATGGAATCCAGATAACACTCTGTTTGATTGCTCAGTTTTTCCATTCCGGGTGTACCCGGAAGTCAAAGTTAAGTCTGTCGTTCTGAAGTAAACATGGTATTGCAGTAACAACACGTGCTGGAATTCTTTCCGAAAACTGTACCATCAAAAAATATTTATAAGAACGAATATGAATTGGGAGTAAATTAAATATCAGCGTGTCTGACATTTTTAGCATACGTAATTGTTGATTATCATATTTATTTACTCAAATAACAAATAGTCCAGAAGCAACCATCCAAGTTTCAAATGCGGAAATAATAAGTCTGACTATACTGGTCTACTCTGGACTCAAATTACACAAAAAGTTAGAAAAAAAATCGCGACTCTTACGAATACGAACCCATCTTCACCTAATCTTTAGCATCAAGAAAGACATTTCTTATCTCTGCGCGATATCCCACGCCTGCTTATTACTAACTATTACTGCATGGACCAGGTAGTAAGTATAACTAAGGTGTTGACTTCATTTGCAGTGTTGATGCCACATAGTCAAGTTGGATGAGGAAAAGTAAATTATAATTGCACCTTTTCAAGGTTTTTCCGAGTAGTAAAGTAAAGAACACGCGTACATTGGGAGAAGAGTCAGAGAAGATGCGAATGCCAATACGGAACACAAGTGGATAACAATGGAACAACATAAAAACAGACACAACAGTCAAAAGAAAAAAAATGCAAAGCCGCCGCATGCCATGCCGAACCACAAACAATTAACAACACAAAAACATACACACAACACGCAGACACAACTCTTTACACACACAAAAATTGAATCGAATCAAACCATATCGAGATCATCAATTCCATTCCAGGTTCAAACTGCAGGGTGATACAAAACAATCTACCTTAACACATTAATTGGCATTCAGGCTGTAGTAGTAAAAAAAACTTTATGGTAACCGCCATGCACTGTCTTTAAATACGGTCCTTTAAATACTCTGTGAAACGGACATAACACTTTTCTTGCTGCTACCTTGGCCAGCAGAGACCAATGGAGGTCAATGATTACGAACCACCCAGAGAGTAAACCTCTTCTAAAATTCTATAATCTGTTTAATGAAATCACGCGGAACATGAGCATCATTTCACACAATGCCATACCATATTCTATCCATGTCTTGAATAACCAAGGAAACAATGCTGCACTGGTCAGATTTTTTCCTCTTCATCTCCTTCCTTGGAGAAAAATAATAATAGTACAGTAGAAGTAAAAAAAATGCAAGGCGGATAAATAACTTCTCAGAAGTGTGATACAATTAAGGAGACGGATTTGGCACGCCAAGCCAAAGTAAGTAATTGCAGCTTCTTGACGACTCAAACCCCACCCCACTTTACTCTTTAAATTCCCGTATAGTGCACAATACAGGAAGAAAAATGCAATGATGAGCAGTTTCTTCGACCAATTAATTTTTAACACAATCATAATTCACGCTTATAAATATATACTTCCCACTCCTAATACACGTACATAATCATAATCATTCTTTCATCATTACTTTTTATACCAGCTAGACTCCTGTAATAGTCGGAGTCGGAGCCGTAAGTGTCATGAGGGTGAGAATTACGTTATATATAATTTGCACTGGGACAAAAGTTGATAGGAGTAAGTAAGGTGGGTCCGCAAGCATGGAATATATGTAGGAATAATAATAGAAAGGTGTATTATAAAATCCTATCACTATTTCCGGGTATTTCAATATGCCGTCGTCGTCGTCCTTCCTGGCCACGACCGTATCTAATTGTGTCGCTTCTCTGGCCCAGACTGATGAGCTTACAATTACAATTCCAACTACGAACGACAGTTCTCAATACAATAGTACAATAACAATTAATTAACTCTTTGGTTAATTTTTCTGTGATAACTTATTGTTTTTTTTACTAATCTCCCACATCCCACGGAATGGAGGATTTTTAATTTTATAGATTCTTTGAACAAACTTCTCTATTAGGACCACCCTTTGTACTGAAAAAATGGTCGTGATATATTCGAAAATACTGGTCTTAGTAAACAGGTAGTCGCACCAAGAAATTTCTGGTATTTCCGACTTCAATTAAAATAATCAGTACTTACACCTACGATAACGCTATCACGTCCTGTCCGTCCTGTCCGTTAACGGAAGGAAATGTCCGGATATTGGCCACAGTTCCACAGATATCGACTTTTATCTGTTTGGCTTTCCCTGCTCCAGTTAACCTTCACTGGACTAGCCGCATTGTCATTATACTCACCTCTAGAAATATTTCTATCACCGACGCTGCTGCCATCAAATAGAACAAACTACATGAACAGAGGATAAGGAACAACAGGGTAGAAAATACAAATGAAACACGCATACCTGAAATCTATAACCATTTAACCATTTACTTTTGTTTTAACCGGCATGCACACATTTGCGATGTGTTGATATTTGCAAATACGACATAACTCCCTGACTATAGCTAACGACCAAAGATAAAACCTTATCACTATTAGCTATACTATAAGTTCAAAGGTTCTCGGAACTGTAAACCACTAGTGCAGACTGCATAGTCCATGACCATACTTTTGACAAGTATGGTCATGTCACAGACCAGCACCGAAAATTCAGGACACGTCTTCATTCCTTGTCAACACAAAGTGATGAGTAAAGGAAAAATCTGGTTTACTTGGATTTGACGCGGAACAGAAGGAACAGGAGTACCTCCGAATTTATTTCTCCCCCGCCCCCCCCCCTCACACAAACCTACATTTTGTTGATTTCTCGAAAATCCCTATACCTTTTCTACTCTATTTAAAGGGCGGGGCTAATTCCTCCATGGGAAATACGGCATATGATAAAAATTATGCTTTCAAATCCTATTTCAAATTCATCCATGTAACTTTCAAATCAAATTGAAAGATTGGTTCTCAAATTAATTCACCTCCCGGGTTGCTTAGGATTAAGTCTATTCGAATATGAGACATACGTCAGCAAGTTAAATTATTTTTATATTAGTCATTACAAGCCCGCATAATGGCTACGTTATACAAAGTTCCAGTTTGTGATGATGACCCAAAAATATGTGGACCAAATATTCGTCCACAGGACAGTTTGAATTACTACACAACATGAAAGCTGATATGCTGTAGCCTGATATTAATTTTTACATTTGAAAGGTGTTCCTTATGAATGAGGCAATTTTTAAAAAGAGAAACAAGTGAATGGTCTAATGCCTAAAAGCAACCAAAGATGTAACGCCTTAAAAAGTTCAGATGTCATGTTCATGTCTTCTGTCTCCTTCCTTTGTTCCTCGTTGCGAAAGTCAATATAGATTCAGGACAATAACTCGGCTTTCATGAAGGTACCAGCTTTTTACTCATAACATCTATTCTTAAAAAAAAATCTTCAAATCCAACAGAGGATATGACATGTCATTTATGCTCATGCATATTCGCAATTGTGTGCGACTTTTTGAAGTTTGGGCAGTGTCTTCTACATTTTTTTTAAAGGGACCGTCGTTGTCAAAGAATTATCCCTGACAACCTAAACCTCCAACTTGAGATTTGTGTAGGGGAAAAATACTCTTCAAAGAAATTGAAATTGGCAAACATTGAACATGGGTTTTTTATTTAGAATGAATGATGGAGGTACACAAACACACATTCCTCATCAAACCGCTCACCCTTTTTTCTCTTCCTCTCCCCCCTTTTTTCTTAGTCCGAAGGAACTTCCCGCTGGCATAAAAACAAAAATCACACACACCAAGAGTAAATATTTCAAAAAAGTCCAAGTTAGCGAGGTTTCGAGGAATGAATTTCCTCCCGAGGGAAAGAATGTTGTCAAAAGGCCGCGCACGAGTCTTTTTCGGGGTTCTTGTTCCGCTTGTGTCCTCCTGACTCTGAACTGCAGAAGAAATGTAAAATTCCGTACGATTCTCCGCCAACACCCAGTGACTGTGGAATTTAATGCCAGGAGGTAGAAGAAGAAGAAAGCTCAACTTCCTACTATTCCTTCCTTCACTTCCACTTCACAAGTTCTTCATTTTCTTATTAACTATTGAAGCTGAATGAATAAAATGTGGGAGCAGAGGCCAGAAAATTGCAAAGAACTTTTCGACGGAGCTATCAGTACAGCAAGGACAGAGAAAAACCACAAAAAAACCTACTCTGTCGATAAATTTGCGATGCATATGTACGACCATTACGTAAAGAACAATTATCTTATCAGCACTTCCTTCCCTGGTGCTGGATGTTTTCAGTGGTAACCGAATTGATTGAGAAATAAAAAAAA
>JAQGCA010000582.1:0-25778 GCA_034698945.1 Protaphorura quadriocellata
GAGAACGGGAAACGTATGAATGATAATAGGAAGACGTCTTAATTTCAAGAATTCCTGATTTATTCAGATTTGGTAATGCATTGTTGTCTTGTCTTATAAGGACGGAATGACATGACATGACATGAAATATAACTTTTTTGTATAATATTGGTATGACTTGACCTGAATTGTTTTATGGAGCTGTTTATTGCTGAAGCCTATTCGATTCATGCGAGGAAATGTTGAAATATTCAGTATTAGGATAACATTATAGCTAGTTAATTCTATATCTCTACTTTCAGTCATTCTTTTTAATAAATTTTTATAAGTTCATTTTATGATCCTCATTTATATTTAGAATGTTGTTTGAAGGACCTTACCAGTCAGTCCATGCTATCTGGATGCAAAGTTTGTATTGTCGAATACAATACCTTGAGCCGAAAAATACGCAGTTTGCTAACTTCTTAAGTGGAATTCAAGCTACTATTACTTATTTTTCTTAAAATTCCAAAAAAATCTTTCTGTTAATGGGACCTGAATTCTTATTTCTGTTTCGGACTCAGAAATGGATGTCAATCATCAATTCTTCAAGTTAGAGCTCAACTACTCAAGCAATCTTTTAGCTTGTAGTGTCATAAACAGGTGAAAACATTGCAGGATACTGAGACTGTACAAGTAAACTAGATATGTAGTTGTATTTCTACTATCTACCTACTTTTCAAAAATGTAACTCTGACCCATTTTTACAACTTTTAGTACTAGGGCAGCAGGTAAAAAAGTAAGCGCCCTTCTGTGCTAAATATTTGAGTAGGTCTAGGTAATAACTCGTCTAGGAAAGGTAATAAACCAAAAAGGATTGAAGGATAATTTCAACCCATTTCCTCAAGTAAATTGTTGTCTGAAATCCAAATTCGGAATTCCTTAGCCCAGACGACGTATTTGCTGAATTAAATGTACAATATCACGTTTCATTTTCCTCTGGGTATGGGTATTCGTATGTACTAGCAACCATTTAATTCACAAGTTTAGTACATAAAATAGTGGGGTGCTTTCTTCGGTCGACTTTCTCCATTCAAAGTGGTTGATTCAAAGAAAACGGACGAAAAATACTCTGTCGCGTGTATTTTAGCGTGTGTTCCGGAAAATAGATTGTGAGAATAGATACGGGTGAAATTAAGAACAACTCAGTCGTGCTTTACGACATTACTATTCCACAATCGGTCTTTTCTGTGTTTTTAAATCCACCACTACACCAGTAATTTACTCCTTTGAAATCCAAATACATAGATAACTTTTCCTACTATTTTCTACCTTTCTTCAGAATTGTTTATTTCAAATCTTGTTATGGGTTTCTATTTCACTCTCATAAAACATTTAATTTGTCCGGGATTACTTGTCGAGAGTGCGACAATGACTTGGTTGTAACTTGTCAGATCTGACAAGGAAACTACTTTCGTGTATTAATCAGATAGACTCAAAAACCAGCGTGACTGTCGAAACTATTTGTATGATCCTTTCCTGTGGAGAAATATTACTTCAGCGTTGGAAATTTTATTTAATTTCTTCTTGAAACCTTTACAACGGGTGATAGAAAAGTATCCTATCTATTCTTCCAAGTGCATCAGCGATGATCGGATTCGCAGATCGCTCTTCAATCTTTCTTGGAATTCAGTGTTACATTGAAATTCTCCAATTCCTCGGAGTGAACAAAAAAGCAATCTTGTAAATGGAAAACAACTGTTGACCTATTTTGTCTTAATCTCTCACCGGATTTCCATGCTGGTGTAGTTCATTTCCGTGTCCGTGGAATTTGGTTTTCAATGATTCGGCATTTTTCTGCATTTCTCTAAGCACCTTTCTTCTATTGTATATTCAGTCTATTGAATTTGCTATACTTCTTTCTGCCTTTCTACTCTAATGTTTTAATTCTAAAGATGTGTACTGTGAAGGTGAATTTCATCTCGCAAACTCATACAATTGTGACAAAACAGGCATTATTGACTTTCTTTTCATTATTTCACAGCTAGAAACTCCTAGACTGTATTTTAAAAGAATTTCACAATGAAACGATCTCAATATGGCATATTAAACTAAATCATTCCAAATGCGTATAGTCTGGTTGATTTCGTTGTTGTTAAAGTATACAGACACACAGTAGCCTCTCGGGGTGACTTTGTTCGGGACACTATACTCGTTCTTTACCGAACGCGCTAGATTCCAAAACTTTGATTGTCCGAATAGATAATTAGGGATATAAAATCCCATGCGCGCGGTTGGACACAAAATTATTCAATGGAATGGTGAGTTCATAGATATCAAGTTTGTATGGATTGTAAGATATCCAATGAACAAATACATGAACTTCCGATTGCACTCCGGTTTGGCATTGCGAACATTACTATTATTTAAAAAACGATAATTATATCTCATGCTTGAAATTGTTTCGTAATTGAAAAAGATGACTAATCTCACAACTCTTCGCTGAAACTATATAAATACTCAAGAAACGTGACATAACGTTCTCTGGGTTCCGTGGTGTTTCTGTAAATAATTTTGACATTAACAGCCTTTTTGTGAAAGTACGACTGTCGAGCAGCCACGATAATTAGCAAAACAACATAAGAAATTCTTGCATTCGGTTGGATGCTAATATTAACGATTTCGTAAGCTAATGTTGATAACGTGTGGAAAATCAACCTTGGAGGGTCTGATTCCA
Organism: Protaphorura quadriocellata; assembly: GCA_034698945.1. NCBI lineage: Eukaryota > Metazoa > Arthropoda > Collembola > Poduromorpha > Onychiuridae > Protaphorura > Protaphorura quadriocellata. The sequence continues at coordinate 2,696 of JAQGCA010000582.1, forward strand.
TAAATTATGTCATCAGTCAAAGAAAAGTGTGTCGATAAGTTCGGACTACAAGTCGTGGGTAGTCTTTGGAAATACTACAATGATATATTGTACGCTTTACTACTAATCATAAGGAATATTTTTGTGCTCGCTCATCAAAACGACTCCACGATATGTATTGTAAGATTGTAGCATTGCATGTTAATTTAAGGTTGGAACCAAAGGAAGGGTGCCATGCCCGTAGCTTGCTTTGTTACATATTCCTGGAATCTAAATCGATAAGTCGACTACAAAATTCCTACGGAGTGAGAGTGAAACAAATAACACAGTTCTGAGGAAGTTTCCATTCTGAGAATATTTTGTTCGTCAAATTTGCCCTAATGGAAAGAGTGTTTCTATTATTGTTCCAAATGCAAAACGATCAGTAAAGTTTATTAGTCTTACTGAAGAATTTGTATTGGTCGTTCGTGGTCGCCCTAATGCGATGTCATTAACTGGCAGAAAGACGACTAACGAGTTTGCAAGATCGATCGTTGCGTAACACTGTTGACCCAGATGAAGTCCACACCATTTAAACATGTTCAGATTAAATTTAAATTCCATAATTGAGTTCTAATATTTGACTTTCAATTTTGCAACATCGTGACTGACTTTAATTTGAGTCCAGGAAGGATATTTCTGTCTGACAGTAATGATGGGTTTTGGTTCGGATAACAGGAATTTGTTGATGTCAATATCAGTCCAAGTAGAAATCGAGGGTCACGTGTAGTAAGGTATGAATATCGAGCAAAATGTTATCGCTTTCCGCCCTTCCCCGCCTGGAAATTGATGGTGACTATCGGGAGAAGGTGGAAACGCATTAGTCTACTAATTCACGATACTTACACGGTGTGAACGACTAATCTGGACACAATTTCCTGCACCTGTAACCCCAACAAAGTCACACGATTCGGGCATTTGGGTGTGTATGTGTATGTCGGAATGATTTGTGCATGTTGAGCCGTACTTAAACCAAAAAACCTGTTCAGTCTGTTCTACGAATTCGTAATGGATTCCCATACCTACTGCCATGTATATACAGACTGTCATTCTTTCCCAAGTTTTATTATTATTATTATGTACCAACTTTTTTTTGCAAACAGCTACTGTATTTTGCTTGTAGAGATTGAATAAACACGAATCCATGTACATTACGAAAGAGGTCCATGAACAAAGTAGTGGAATTCGTTCAGGAATTTGGCTTAAAATGAAAGTTCTAACAGAAGAGAAGAAAAATAGTTCAGTATGTGTTTGTCCATGTTTAAGTACACACACAATCAGTTTGTCTATTGAAGGGATCGAACCCTGGATATATTTTGATTTCAATTTATTCAGAGGCAACACACTATATAAGACAGGTTAATAGATTCATGCAATTAACATTACATGCAACTAACTAAAGAGACCGAATCACAATTTTCAAGATTGAAAAAATACCTGGCCGTCATAACATTCAATAATTGTGTACAGGGTGTTTCCGAAAAGGCGCACACTCGTTTGGTCATTTTTTGGCGTGGTTTACAAGCGTGATAATTTGTTAAATTCATACACCAGACGCTGAGAGGCCAAAACAGAGAAAGAGCTAAGGTAATTTTGCTTTATGTGTAAAAGTTCAAATGTGAAAAAACCAGTCGTAAACTATGATTTTGGCACGAAAATCAGAATCAATTACGAACTAGCAAGTGTTTCGCCGCTTCCTATCAGAAATGGTCAGAAATAGTGTTCAGGCTCATGTTTCACCAGAAGCATTTGCATGAGTAATGGGTTCAACCACACTTCAACTTTTGTGAGAATCAGAAACACTATAATTTTTTATCTCAAGAGTTATTGCTATAACCCATGCAAGGCCTTCATTTCCACCGACAACAATTGTTTCGAACTTATTTTTTTTTCTTTTTTCATTCAATGATTGCATCGTAATCGTAAAGAGTATGTGTAGGGTCCAAACATATTCGTGTGTTTCTGTTCACCAATACTTTAACTTGATTCCGGTCCTGTAACAAATATAAACCATAGTTTATAGGTTCTGGTCACCTAACCAAATTCACGCCCATCCGACTATTTATAATTCATTATGAACCTGTAGCACTATTTTAATAAAATCCTATGATCTAAAACTCCAACGCATTTTTAGTTCAAGCCACTTCCACCATTGTTAGAGCAATTAATATATATTACTACAATTCGGTCGTAATTAACGAGTCACTATGATAAACGAATGTGATGTTCTCGATATAGGATTGTGTGATCTATATCGTTGATGACTTTAATAAAAACAAATCCACAAATTTACTAACGATCAATTTCTTCATTTAATGACAAGAGTCAGTACGGGAAACCTGTATGACCATACGACACTGACAGTTACAGTTGGAACTGGAACGGAATATCAAAAATGTTGTGGTAATACATCATAATTCAGAAATTTTGGTAGGTTTTTGTATTGTCGACAATTTTGTTACCCAAATTTCTGAGTCGGCATTTTTCCTGAACCTGGAAATATAGATTTCAAAGACACTAAATATTGAATTGAGTTGCACCCCCATACAGAGACAGAGTAGACAGAGTATTGTGTACATGTTGCATTGAGGCTTTACCCAATTTGTTGTAGACAAACCGGCTGGGGTCACACATGTCATTCCCTTTATATCGTAACATCCATTTGGACCAAGAAGAGAGATCTTCATTCCTCACACATCACATTCTGTTCCCCACTCTCATCCTTTACAAGTTTATGGAGGAAGGCGTTAGTAGATGACGTTAGACAGAAGACTTTCATGGGGTTCAAGTGTTTCCGTAAAACGAAAGCTTAGCTGGGCTTAGTTGAAATGGACTTTTCCCTCAAATGTGTGTGTTGGTTATATTGTCACTTTCCTTTTTCTCTCGTCTTCGACCCGGAGAAAGTTTGTTCCGGGACTTCTGGAAACCCAGCTGCGTAAAGTGTAACCCCCTCGACGACTCTCCTGCACTGCAGTGTTGACGATCCTCACATTCACAAGGAACAAAATTCGAATGATTTATCCACAAATTACTCAAAAAGTCTGACTTTTTACTTCTTGGCCACGATTATTTTCAGAATGGATTTCTATGGATGTTGCTTATTAAATCTCCAAATTTAATGTAAACAAGTTCTGAAGATCCGCGTAAAGTCTTTTGTAAAAACCCAACGAATTATGCGTGGATTGTGAGAATCAGCGCATACCACTTTACCATTATGTATGAATAGAAAGGATACACTTAAATAAATGACAAATAAATTACATTCGTAAAGTTCAGTAAACTAACGTAAGTGAAGTGAGTTCTTTTAAACTAAGATGATTTTGAACTTGGATTTTGGACACTCGGACTTAGACTAATTTTGTCAATTTTGGAACAACTCTGAATTGGACAGTTAACTAGTGTCCCTCGTAAGTGTCCTCTTTAGATGAACAGTAATCCTGCCTTCTCCACCCAGTACATTTTATAGAGTTTATTTACATTTGGTGCAACTTTTCTATTTCGGTCACGTCAAACTTTTGAGGGTAGCCGGCGATGAAGAAGTTTTCAGTCCATAGACACTCTCCTCCTGGGCTCAGATGATTTACGAAGAAAAGTTTGCCCTTGCCCACAACTCTGGGATGGAATAAAAATCAGTGAATTCATTCATAGACTTTCGTGGGGTTTCCTTTTCAGTCAACCACACCATGTACTGATAGCGAATTATCCAAGATTTTACAGTGAACCCAGACAAAGGGGTTAGGATATGCAATAGACATTTTGCACTGGTCAAAAATATTAATGATTTCGATTTCCCAAAAATTCATCGTCAATGGCTTGCTTAGAATCTTTAGGTGGAGCCGTTGTCACAACCATATTGGGTCAAACTTCGATTATTGTGGACCGACACTCAATAATATCCAAATAGCAAGAATTACAAATATCGGTTCTCATAAAACCTTTGTTGACAATCTGAATATTTATTAAACCCTATTTGGTTCAAACTCACGTGTACCTTTCAGTAGTGTCGTATTAGTTGATAGTAAAATTGAGTGATCGTAAGTGCTCTGTTTGACTACATGACCACGGCGAACGAATGTTATTAATTATTTATTGAGCTTTAGCACTCTAATTATGTTGACCGAGTTCTACGCAAGAACTAATTGGACTGCTCTACATTTATCACCCTCACGATTACAGGCAGTTGAACCATCCCCGTCCTAATGTGCTGATGACACTTCGCACTCATAAAAAATATACGTAACCCACATTTTTTCCTCGAACCGTGTCCCAATTTTTTTATAACTTATTTCTAAATTTCCGAATTGATGTTCAGCTTTCATGGCTCAACTTGGACCGATGTTATCATAAGTCCCATCGTTATAATTGGGGTTCGATTCGTCGGGCATCTGCGTTTTTGATATATTATTACTTAAAATCAGTTTTCTGTAGTAGTGGTAATTTTACCAATCGCAGGAGGGGAAATGCAAGCCTAATGTCCATTCTCATACTAAAAATATGTGATGTTTGATTAAGCCCTAAAACCAAGTATATTCTATCTCCAAATTCGACCTTATCTGGCGATTACTAATAAATCACCTGCGACCTTGGTGGCTAAAGGTCTTCTTAATGAACTTACAGCCTTTGTGGAATTACCACAAGAAAACGAGTCGACTAGTCGGCATTGAGCTCGGATTATATTTTCTGTCAGTCATCGACCCTTATTAATTTTTATAATGAGCAAACAGGTGCCTAGACTCCCACGCTGTGCCCCCGAATTGGTGAACGTATCATTTTCACCATGTCGGCTCACAGTACAGTAATACAGTAAAAACCAATAACCAATGCGGGCAAACACTTTCTCCAGACATACATTGTACACTTTCTCCAGGTTTTCTCCACTATGTATGTACTATGCCTTATTCCTACGAGTCTTGAAGGCACTTGCAAGCACGCACATATCGGGTTGGTTGCTTTATTTTGACAGAAAATACACTTTGAGTGTAAAACTAAACTTCACTTAAAGTGACCTTCTTTGGTTTATGCCAGCCACACATATGGACATAAAGATTTCACCGAAAAATGAGATTTTTGTTCAATGTCGATTAATCTTAATTAACCATACCCGTATTTTATTGAATCTTGCAATAACACGTGAAAAAATATGTTGCAAAATTGCAAAATTTCAATATAGTGACACTTGAAATTGCCATTCCTGAAGGTTCAAATTTTACATGTGAAAATAGTTCCTTGTGAACAAACACCGGGTTAGCTTTGTCTGGTTGGGTTTCGTTTCCACGATTCATGTGTGGATAAGCAGAAAAATTTTGTGTTTCTAACGCAAAGGAAGGAAAAATACCCAGTCGGCTATACATCAAATTCAACTTTTTGTGTGTTTTCTTTCACTCTCGACTCGCTACCCGGCGCCAGCACCCAACGCAATTTCCATGTTTTATTATTACTCGCGGGCAATTCTTATTCAGAAATGGGAAACTCCATCATATTTTAGGATATGTGATACCTATTCTCAAATTTACTCGCTTGTATTCTTCCTGGAGTAGCTTTCGGTTTCTTTCAGTTCACATGGAAGGAATGTGTCACAGGAAGCGGGACACAGTACGAAGGTCGAATGGCTACATATTTTGAAATTCTGGTTTCGGAGTGTAGCCTTTTTTCAAACGCTTATCATACACCATGTACTCAAAATATGTTTCAATATAAATATTGTCTGTTTGGATGTAAATTAAATGCAATGTAAACATTAGAAATGTTTTATTAATTTTTGAAACCATGAATGTAAAACAAAAATCGAAAGTGGAAAAATAAATAATTCAACATTTTGTCGGATTTTGACTGTTACCGGTGACAGATGAAATGCAAATGTGTAAGGGTTCATCTGACTCCGACTCCATAAACACGGGTTTTGGTTGAATATAGAAAAGCATTATTAAGAAAAACCAGACACTGCCGCTGACTGGTCGATTTCGTGTTGGAATATAAAGGAAAATAAATTGGTCGTATCATTATTACAATGTTCTTTCCTTCTGAAAAAATAACTCAAACTCAGCAAGATTGGTTTCCCAACGTTGGTCCTATTTTTAAATATTTTGTGGTACGAAAGTGTTCGGACGGAGGATTTAATGGTATTGACATTTTGACTTCCAATATCATCGAAATTTTATGGCGAGATTCTGTCTCTGCCATTACGAGAAAAAATAAGTTGGAATAAAAATGAAACAAATTTGATTATAATTAAGTCTGTTGGAGGATCATAATTTGCTGTACAACAAAAAATAAAATATGATCATTTCAGGCTAATATTTACTTTCTGAGCAATTAAAATATGTAGAAAACAATTTTCACGTTTTAGGGGACCGAAAGTCTTTCACAGACGTATATTGTTCATGGTAGCGAATATTAATTCATGTATGGCAAATATTTTTAATTCTGGACCTGAATTTTAGATCCAATTCCAATTTCCAGTTCCAACTTGAGTGACTATCAAAATCAGTTGATGGATTTGGAAATTATTTTAGAAAACACAGATACCCCGTCGAGGCACTACACGGGGAACTTAATCAGATGGATTGAGTAGTCTCCAGAGTAGGCCTTTATATAGGAATATTGGACTGGAATGTCGCATCAACACACGCAATACTAGAATTATACATTATTCCAGTTTCTCAAAACTTTGGACTAAAAAAGCCTCAAAGATACTCAGAAGATCAGATGAATATAACGCGTCATATTGCACCAGCTTGTGCTTCAATCGCCTATTATAAGAGTACATCATTTTCATATTGATTCCGATTTTAATAATTAATATTAGCAAAATTGTTGCAATTAAAGACATCTTGAAATTAGCAAAGCACAGTTTTCAGCAATTAGTGGAGAAAACTAAACGAAACTGAGTACAGATATTATTTTTTTATTTTTCAAGAAAATATCTTGTACTGTTTAACAATAAAAAGTGCGATTGTTCGCTAAAAATATGAATTTTCATTTTCCTGAATGCCCCCAAATCTTAATTGCTCGCTTGGTGTGATAAGAGCGTTGTGAGTCGCCAGCCACCCCCGTCCATTGTATTATCAAAAATTATTGCCTAATTTCATTCCTAACCCTAAACAAAATATTGCTTCTGGGGTTAGGCATTCTAACCCAGGCTCTGAACCGTATCCTAACTTATCGCTGTGTCACTATGGAATTCGGACTAAGGGATGAAAAGCTCTATGGATTAGGGTTTTCGGAGTTCAAACCATGAGCGACTCTGACTTTCTCTGCTTTCACTCTAAGGATAACGCCAGACCATTTTTTGTTGGATCTTATTTCATGTCAAACACCCGGGCGTGTGGGCTTTTTAAGTACAAGGAAACCACTTTTCATGTAAAACCCAAATTCGACTAAATCGTTCAAACCTTAATCAAAAAGTTCTGATCGTGAATATATGAAGGTTTCGTCTGCAGATAAATTTATTTCTCCTCACTACAAATACATTGACGCTTCTGTGGATGTTTCACTATTATATTTCCTTGATGTTTCGAATGTTTCGACTGATTTTAGCAGTGAACCAATATTCTGTCATCAGACAAATTTATTGTAATTATGCTCGGGACACGTGTACAACCTCATAGTATTTTATTCTTATTTTTTACATGAAAAGTGGTTTCCTTGTAAGCCTAAGTCTATTCGAAGAAGGAGATAGCATCATCTTGAAGACTTACCCACACTCAAAATCCTAACCTAGTTCGGTTCGTTGGACTCAGTCACTCTATTTCATGCAAGAATGCTCTAGATTCCTCGCAAATCTAGAAATGAATTTATCTTCGGCTCTCAATTAGTGCAGTCTTTCCTCGGAGATGAAATCATGCATAATAAGTTATTGAATTTTTCTCATTTTAATGTCTCATATGTTTTTAAGGTTTAAAAATTCTGGTATGCTTGATAGTCGATTTCTTTGTTGGTTTAAATCACTTTACCAGCGAAAATTCTAATACAGTTCCGTGGTTACCTGAGTTATCACACCCTTTTTAAAAATATTGGCCAAGATATGGTTGATTCATGGCAGGTTCAATTGTACCTAGCAGGAGTAAACACTATTCGTGTGGTCAAAATCCGGGTGGACTGCCTCGTGTAAAATGAAAGCTAAGCATTACCCAAATGAAATAGTACGCAATGCGAGTTCTCACGCACACGTGTATTGAATGAATTGTGAAGAGAAAGTCAGCCGAATTGAAATCCTCCCAATTCACATCCGTTCCCATGAAATCCATAGCTTCTGACATTATCAAATATACCTGCGAAGAAAGCGACTTTCACAACTGCTGTTGAACTTAATTGAATTGAATTTAAGGGCGATATGCTCAGCATCTAAACCAGAGCAAGGATCATGCACTATGCACTGGTTCCAATTACCCTTTACGTAGGGGATGCATCCACAGTGGTATTTGTAATACTGGCTGAATTTTGGCAATAGTAGATAGTTAAGATTGGGGCCGAGGGATGATTATTTCTTATTAGAAGAAAGTACGCATTATCTGAAATAATGTGCCGATGGATACAAAAATTTCTAGCAAGAGAATTTCAAGTACTACTCAAGGGTATATACCCTTGGTACTACTGGAAATTTCGGGAAGTGTAAAAGTATTACTTCGCCGCCTTTCATGATTTCACCAAGACAAATTAAAATATAGACCAAAGTAACAGTTACGAACGACAAATACTTGTGTTCTTTAGTTCAGGACAAGAATTCAAAAATAACTAAACTTTTGCCATTAAACTACTCTTGAAGCTATTTCAAAAACTATAGAATAGTTTCGGTCACGAATCTTTGAAACGGGTTATACCATGTGATGGACTGACTAAAATTTATAAGCATAACCGGCTTACTATTTTCCAAGAAATTGACAGAACTAATCAAAATGTATACTTTTATTGACAGATGTTGCACCGATGGTTAAGGTCCCGGACCTTTCTCCTGTCATCTCCAGCGACGACGATGGCTCATGCGATATTTTCTTCCTTTCTCCTCGTAGTCGTCATGGCCAAATTCTCAAATAATGGAAGTTCGCTTATTCATTCAAACCATCAGTCTGACAACTTCATACAATGTTCATTCAATCCACTCTGTTTTTGTAAGTATGACCAAAAGACAGAGATTTATGACACACTGACCAGGTTGTGGCAAGAGAGCCGGTTCAATTTGACAGAGTACTCATTGGTCGTCTCAACACTGTTGGAGGTCATGAGAGAAGACCCGGGTATTATTTATTACATGACGGAGGCTCATCTTCTCTCCTTCACACGGGTTGTCACAAATACTACTGCCCCTCCTCCGCACAACTTACTCTTTCAACCTGGCCCAGTATTCGATATTGAATGTGCAGATGTCCCAATCGCAGCAATTCCCACAGGTATTATTATTTTGTTAAATAATTTGGTCATATAATTTAGTAAAATTAGTAAAATATATTCGTACAATTATTGTAGAAGACCAATCGATGGGACACGAACCTTATGGAAAACACCACGCCGTTGGAAATCGCTGGAATTTTTATGCTGTAGCTAGTTGTAGCCTGAACAACTTTTACGAAGGTCCTACCCCAAAAGTCTAACCAATTGGCCGCCAAAAATACACATTGGGCATGTAAGGTGAAAGCAAAGACTTTCACATTCGATTTCACTTGCATCTCCACTGTATTTCTAGTGACCAAACGGTTAGACTTTTGGGTGCGGGACTTTCACAAAAGTTGTTCAGGGTCGCATTAGCTATAACATAATTTTTTTTAGCGATTTCCAACTAAGACATCGGACTCGGACATTCTCTCTCGAATTAAACATAACAAGGGAGTCCATGTCGAAAACCCTTTAGAATATGCACTGCTTGGATTTACAGTGTTCGGACTGGTGGATTATATCGTAGCTTAGTTTAGTTCACTGGTTTTGGTTCGCATTCCCTCCAATTTTGCGGGAGAGACGTTTGCGTTTGACAAGTTGCTGAGGCTAGCGTTATTAACTTACATCGACCGGTCGGTTTCATAGTCCTGGCATTAGAACTACAGCTAAAATTCTGATATTATTAAAGCGCCTATGATCTAGCCAGTTTAACCGTCTGGTGCTTTTTGGTTTGGTTTTCCAGAGTACAACGCTCATGGGGTAATTTCTCATGTCAGCGTGACGGGGTCCAAATTAAGTATGCTTGACGGATCTGCCTTTGCTGGGCTCGAAGTCCAGGGGATTCGACTCTCCAGGACTCAACTATATTTCATCTCCGAATATGCATTCAGGTTAAAATTCATTTCTTTCGCTGAAATAAACCTAGGGTTTGTTACGACGTTGTTATTGAGATAATAGTCAGTTCATTACCATTTAGTACCGCAGGACAGGCGGCCATTGTCGCTTAGCCATACATTAATATTACATATAAATGTCTATTATATTTGAATTTGGGTGTTCTATAGAACTGATCCCAAAAATAGTAAGGGACGTAACAAACCAGAATCCAACCATCATTTCCTGTTTTCCATCAGAACAAATTAGAGTATCTGCTACGAGAGAGGATTTCTTTTTTTAAGTGTCATTTCCAAACTACGGTTAAGATGAATATTATGTACCATATGCGATGAATAACACAAGTTGAGATGAATATTTTGTCAGATATTATGAATGACCATGCGATTCATCGTTAAATACGGGCTACCTTATCCAGCCCTTTCAGGCTGGATTAGGTTGTCAACTGTGATTTGGCAGGAGCCATACGAAAATAGTGACTCGGGATGGATGTTATTGCATGGAGATTTGATTATTTGCATTCTTTTAGCTCGATGAGTAATTCATTGACGATGCTTGACTTGTCATTAAACTTCCTGGACGAAGTTCCATTTGTTGCCTTCAAATCGCTCAAACTCCTTGAGTGGCTCAATCTCAGCAAGTAAGTACGAATATCGAATATAAATTAAAACACTTCATTAGATTTTGGAGAATGATACACAGAAACTGCATTAACCTCATCCATGAATACCTAATTTAAAAATTGAGTTTCTCTAAAATTTTGAAACAAAACTTTGAATTATGGTAATTTGTGGATTCGAAGTCGGATGACGCTGCTCGTGTATATTTTCTCTGAAAAAAGTTTGCCGATTTTTACAGTTAGCGATCACATTGGGTACCAATTGAATTTCTTCGCGCTCTCATCTTTCGCGTCTCGGTTTAATTATTAAGTAATTACTATGACGAATAAATATTTCTAAGATCTATACTCGTAAACTTTCATTAACCTAACAGTAGAGAAAAATCAGTAAAAAGTATAATATTCTCAAAATAATTCTCATTTGATCCATAATTTTTTGCTGTTCTATATTTCTGTAAGGAATAAATCTGAACTCGGATAACCTACTAAAGGAATCAGATTTCTAGGAATTTAATGATGTGCATGGATTTGTAATATTTAATTCAGCATTCAAACATTTGAATACTTTTATAAGTTCGCACGTTATTTGTGCTGGTGACCTGACATGAATGTGCAAACACTATTCAAAAATTTAAATACATCTTCCCATTATAAGTTTAGGATGTTCGTTATTCACAAATAATTTTTTAATTTATATACAAATTTATTTAACAATGAACAATTCTATCCAGTAATCAACTCAACTCTTTAACCGGAGACTGGCTCACCATATCACTAACGTTAAGAAAACTTCTTCTATCGTCCAATTCTTTGGACTCACTTCCCAAAAAAGTACTTTCCGACTTCCCACGTTTGTCTTGGCTTGACCTAAGTTCAAATTTCATCCAGAATCTCAGCAAAGACAATCTTCCACCCAATGTGCAGGTAAGCGAATTTACCATTTTGTGTATATCCACATTAAATTGTTAATCAGTTGACTAGGTGCATTTTACTTATGCAATATAAAAATGTGTCATACTTTCATCTGAATAGAAACCTTAAAGGAATTATCCTCGGGATTTTGAACAGGAGAAAATAGTTATTATTTCACCAAACATTTCACTGTGGGATATTACAAAATTGAATTTTCACGTGTAATTTAAGTCACAATTACATAAAAACTTAAGAGGATCCAAGCAGTAACTAGAACCTAATCGGTTACCCGTGTCGTAAATTCGATATTCGTCGTGCGGCGTCCGGGAATTCTAAATTAAAACAAAATTTGTAGCATCTACTCTTTTCATGTGTTCAATTATAGCTACACCATAATGTGTGCCATTTTATCGCACGATAGATTAATCAAACGCACTATAAAAAATCCCAAACGCATGATAAATAATCCCAAACGAACGATAGATTTACCTTTCCACATACTGTAATATGAATTGTCTTAACCTAACAAGAAATTTCACGAACTAACCTAAATAGCTAAATTATTTTAAATTATGTGACCAAGAAGTGATGAATGCACAAAAAAACAAAGTTTTTTTTTCATTCATCACTTCTTGGTCGCATAATTTAATCAGATCAGATCTCTTAGGCTGTTTTTGACCTAACCTAACCTAACGGAATTGAAATTTGCGAAATAAAAGGCGAGCTGGTTATTTTATCGTGCGAGTTGGTTAATTTGTCGGGCAGTTCGGTTAATCTATCGTGCGTTTTAGAATTATTTACAGTGCGTTTTGGATTATTTATCGTGCATTAATATATTCCCGCATCAAAATCTCTGTGAGCCGGGTAATATCGCTATCGATTCTATTTCAAATTCTCTGCTAAGTGTATATCTCGGTTTCTCTAAAAAACTTCAAACATACACTATGGGGGAAATGTTATGAACGATCATGTACATTTCCGTACATGTATTTTTTTCTGGTTTCTTACATCTAGACATTGAACTTAGTGAAAAATCGGTTCGCCAACTTCCCTACGGACGTCTTTCATTTGAAATCACTCTCATGGTTATTTTTGGGTGGGTGTGGGATTGAGACGATTCCAGTCGACTGGCCACATGGAGCTGGACCATTACAAATGAACCAGTTGGACTTGTCGGAGAATTTTATTCGAGTAAGCTCCCGATTCTCTTCTCTTTTTTTATAATAATCTCGTCAAAGTCAAGTCCAAGGGCCAACGGCTGACACCACCCGGCTCCAACTTTCACTTTAATTTAGAAAATAAATTTGAAGAAAGCCCTCCCATTCCGTAATATTATTTTGCCCCGATTCAAAGCTTAAGTGATCAAACTGACACATTGTACACATACGTAACACATTTTCCAATATCACAGGGAACCCTATCCGGTTGTAAAACTCATGGCATGTTAGTTAAATCCTTCATTGTTGGTAATTTGAGATGTTCTGGTCAGGAATATGAAGATTTCGCTAGATAAAAATGCGATTGATCGCCAGGATTTTTTTAAAAATATTTTCCCTAAATACCATTCCAACCATTTGAATGCTTTATTCGCTACGAATATGAAAAGTAAGCTTGTAGTCACGAATGAACCAATGTATCTCCCGGGCTTGACACTTAAATTGTCTAATTTTGAAATTTTGGTCGGATTTAATCGGTTTGACACCCGCGTTTGGCTCTTATCTTGAGCTTTTTCTGGAATTTTGAAACCACGGATGCAAACATTAAAGTTAAGTGGGACGATTGGCCTGAAAGTGACTTCACTTACTCAGTCTGATGAAAACGTGCATACAATGTCAGATTCGAAAACAGTTTTGAGTTGAGAACGAGCGAAAGAATGTTAAGAGCAACATTCTGATTCGGATAGATTTTTTTGTGTGATTGTATATAGATTTGGCCTGAGAAGCCATTCGGGGCCCAGCTGACTCTTTTTGACTTGAGTGTGAGCAAAAATTACTTGGAAACTTTACCATCTGCGGCGTTCACATCAATGAATATCTTTCGCCTGTCACTTGGCTTTAATCGCATTCACATGATTGATCCCAAGGCATTCAGTTCCCTTGAGATGACGCTCAAGTACTTGAATCTTGAGAATAATCGACTCAAGGAAATCCCTTGGACAGCTCTGAGTGGGCTTACGTCACTCATGCACTTCTATGTCGGCTCAAATTCCATTCAAGATGAAAGCTTGAAAAGTCTGGAAGGTAAGTTTCTAAGGTCGGATGCACTATCATTTAGTTTCAAAATCCTAATCAAATTTGACTTTGGAAATCCTTTTGCAATTTAATTGTACGACCAACGAAACTGTTCCAAACGTCTGTCTCAGAGTTCATTCCAACTTATATTCTTAGTATTTAAATTAAATTGTGATTTAATCACTTTAGATATAAAACTGGATGTGACATTTACGTACATTTTGGGTAGCCTGAGGTCAAAATGTGGATACCTTTTTGTAAACCACGTCTATCGATCTGTCTATATTAAAGTCTCGATACTTTACGCAGGAAATCGAAATACTGGACGTAATATAAAGAGATTCAATATAAAGAAGGTCCACAGTACATCATTCCACAGCCTTAAAATTCCCTCAGTAGAAATCCTCAATTCACTAACAAATCACAATGAAATGATAGAAAATATCGAGTAAAATAAAATTATGCACTAGAACATGGTCCTGTGACTTCACCAAGAACCCGTACATTGAAATTACAAAACTTTGTAAAAAAAAAAAAAAAAAACATTTCATCATATACAGAAAAAAACTATTTCAAAAATCAATCTACAATTTGAACAAATTTTCTAAAATCGGCTATCAATTTTTAGTTTTGAAATGTGTTATAAGTTCTAGGCTAATTTCATTTCAATTCTACGAAACTGGTACACAAATAGAACAGATAGACCAAGACCTAATATTTTGTTTGTAATAAAGAATCAATTAAATAAGTTTTGAACGGAATCGGACGAATCTGTTCTGCCCACTGTATACACCAAAATACACAAAAACGTACAAACTTCCGCCGATCAAATTTCTACTGACCACTACAGAGGGACGGTGCGATCTTACTTGACTTTTATGCAATTTGATCACGGAGTCCACATTTCATGGTTTGGTTGACTTGTTGTCGGTGTATTGAGGAATGTGGAATAGATTGGAAGGAAACGTTTTACTACCTCTTGGAAAGCGGAAAAATAAGGAATCCAGACAACAAAGATTCTACATTCTCTGAGTTTGAATTAATGAGGTTGAGATTAAATTTGTCCATGGGAGGCGTAAATCTTACTACTTACTTCTAGCTCCTCTCTTAATTTTCACTAGAAAACCAAGCTTTAAAGTGTAGCTCTTAAGTCCCTCTCAGACTTGTGCTTGTTTGTATGTTGCAGGCTACAATGGCAAATCTAATAAGAGCAGAGGAAGAGACCAAAGATTTCGTTTTAACCAATGAAATTCCGACCTACAGGGTTGGTTAATCCATGGTGTTCCGAAAAGTTTTATTAAAGAATTTCCTAAAACTTTTTTGAGTCTATTGTTGACAATCTACGCTACGATAATCCCAAAGCACTTAATACTGAACACATTGGCCCCGCTTGACTCAGTTCAATGTGGTTTGTGATTATAGAAGATATCAAGTCTGGAATGCAGGGTAGTCAATTAGCTTGCCAGTAATGAATGATAGCAAGTGTATTGACTAAATCCTCGGGGGAGTACATGTGTTGTACAATGCGAAAATTTTGAATTCTACTACACTGGAATATGGTTCAACTAAATTGAAACAAAATGCAAAAATGGTATCCCGGAGATTTCGAAATATTTCGAAAGTGGCTGTTAACTGAAAGTTATAATCACGATATGAGCACGTAGACTTGAATTAGCGATTGACCTAAAGCAAGGTCATTTTGTAAGAAGGTATACGCTACAGAATTTTCACCTCTTCATCTTGTTTGACTGATTGGTGCCTGTTACATACTTTTGTTATTCTGTAGGAATGGGAGAGTGCAAATTAACGTACTTGGGACTGAACGGTAATCAACTGAGCCGGGTTCCAAGGCGGACATTAATCCACTGCCCTTATTTGGTTCATGTAAATCTCGGTTACAACCATATTGCTCACTTGGATGACTTGGCCCATTTTCTACTTAAGGAAAAACGGGTCAGGTCTCTCAGCACACTGATCCTTCGAAACAACCCAATTCGAACCCTGGCCTTCACTAATGCTCAACAACATCCACATCCGAATCCTCAGAAATCTGTTAAGAATGCTACAGCGGAGATCAGACCAAACAATAACGTTGTGGAGAGTGATAATTTGATTAAAGAGAAGAGGATGGAGTCAACAGCTCAGAATCAAATCACATCAATCCCTAATGTCTTTCGATCTGAAGTCTTTCCAAATCTGAGGGAATTGAGCTTGTCATTTTGTCAGTTGGTCGGAGAATTAGAGCCTTTTCCTCCGTTACCTTTGACGACCCTAGAGATCAGTATGGGACTCAGCTCAGCTACTACTCTAAATCCAACTGTATTCCAATCCCTTCGTCACTTGGAGTGGTTAGCTTTGGATCACAATACTCTTCATACAATCAGGTTTGTTTACAACCGATTTGAACAAGTAAGAATAACAAAACCTTTTGTAACCTAAACCAAACTGAGATTTGTGATAAGTACATACAAGTATACCAGAGGCCGAGCGGTCGGGCAGACTATTTTTAAATTATTGAAATTCCGATTGAATTCATCAGAAGGAAATTTGCAAGATTTCGCATGGCTTCTTAAATGAACAGTAATTTTGAATCCAAGAGGTACGTGGAGGTTCAGTGGAACACTTTATTCACTTGAAAGTCAAAGAAAATACTTACACACTGAGTGAAAGTTGACTTTCACCAAACACAAACTTCTGAAATTCTCGTACAGACTTCTGTAAGGATCCGTATTTCAATTGTAAAAGGTTGAATGTACCAGTGGTATAGCGATTACATGAAAACGGAAGTAAAACTTTTAAAGTGCAGATACCAGGCTTACTTTACCGTAGAAAGTTCGGAGCAGGAATGTGCACCCCGGTGAGAATGGGCCATTTAGCATTTTAGTGCAGTTTTAATGGTTTATCCATTACCTTAAGGACAATGAGATGGTCCTCAACCTTACGTTGAATTACTTGAAAGATTCTTTAGGTTAAATTGTTGAAAATCTTGAACTGCACTACTTTTAGTCCCTTAGTCTGTATCTGTCTTAACCACATTTTTTTTCAAATTTCTTTGTCAAATTATTTTCAAAAAATTTCCAAAATACATTCCACAAATGATATTTTTAGCGGCTACGTAATCCTTATCTTCGTAACCAGTCGAAGATTTAAGGCACACTTGAACTATCCAGCCAAATATAGTTCCTTGTAAGGAATACTTACTGTCAAGCTTGTGGATGGTCAGAATACTGTTAACGATTTAGTTGAGTCATCCACTCGCAAAACATGGTCGCAGATGGGATTTCAAGAGTTCAAGAGCGACAGATATGAGTTTGACAAGTAGTTCGCATGAGTGACTGCTTGCCCTGTTACTATAAAAGCGCGTAATATGCATTTTTATTCCAAGCCGACCAGACTGTTTGGCTAGAGATTCACTCGCCTTTGGCTCTGCACGAGTTATGTATTCTGTCGATATTTTTCTGGTACGCGCAACGAAACCCACAGGATAACGGTCAAAATAATTGCAGACACTAAAATGATCATAAACAAACTAGAATTGATACAACTATTAGAATACGAGAAGACAATAATTGAGGCGGCGGCGTAATCCCTACTGAAGGATTTGATCTGACAAGCAACTAATACAATTGCAATTTGAAATTCAAATCGTACGTCTAATCGTATTAGTAGCAGAACAGGTTGCCCTTGTCGCCTCGCTATGTCGGTGGATTCGTTGAGGTTATTTTAAAAGTGGTATACTATGGAATTGGAATTCTTCCGCTATCGCTTATACTTTCTGCAGTCATAACATCAATTTGTAAAAAAAATTGTTATAGAAAGACTCTCAGGAAATCTGAATTAATATGAATACATTTTAATCGAAACTATTTTTAATTTGTTAGCCCATACACTTTCTACTCGAACCGAAGATTGAGTTACTTAAACTTGGAGTGGAATCGTCTTGAAAATCTTCCTCCACAAATGTTTCATCCAGACATTCACTCTGGAATTACTCACCTCCGCCTCTCCCACAATGCGATTTCAGTGGTGACCCCAAATTCTTTCATTTCATTCCCAGCCATGAACCTAGATCTGAGTTACAACTTTATCCACACGATAGAAAAACTTGCTTTCTCTGAGTTTACTCCAACGGTTTCCCTTAAACCCGTAGCGAATAGTAATAATCCCCCAAATGGATCAGGAACTGGGTCTTGGACCAACTTGAACTCCAAGTCAGCAAATCCTTCTTCCCTGTTGTTGGATCACTCTGAGAAACACCCAGGATTGAATCTTTACTTAAGTCACAATCGTCTAACGACCCTCAAGACATTGTCCTTTGCTTCGAATAAATTTTCTCTCTTGGATTTGAGTCACAATAGTCTACGAGCTTTAAACTTTGGAGCTTTTGGACCAAGAACGATCGTAGATGGATTGAACTGTTCGTACAATGCAGTTGAGAGAGTTTTACTCCCTGGGACTAGACTCTTACTCAAGTTTTTAGACTTGTCACACAACCGAATTCAGACTGCGGGTATTGATCTAAGAACTCTGTGTGTCACGAACTTGATTGACTTGTCAAACAATCGACTCGAAGAACTCAACTCAAACATTTTCCCCCTCAACTGTTCCGTCAAAGTAAGAAAGACTCATTAATGTTCTATTTGCGGTTTCCCAACTTTCAGCTTTTCGAACTATTGGTCCGTTCTTCCAATCCCACGATTTTATTTAACTCTAGGACTAACTAAAGTTAGCTTCAGCATAAAATGTTAATTACTAGCATAGAATGTTAACACAATTCAAGGTATTATTTTCCAGAAAGGTGTTTTATTTGGCACTTGTAGGGTTGTTCTAACTTGGACATCAACGCTGGGTAGAAGTAAGAAATTGTACAGGGTGGACCTAAAGTATTCTTAGTTTGAAAGTAACTAAGTTGAAAAACTTGTGCCAATTTCGTAGGATTTGGACTTCAGAAAATTGTATACATCTTTGAAGGTTGAGCGCTTTTGTCCACCCACCCTGTAAGTTTCGTGGAGAATTTTGCTATTGTGCCACAAAAATCGAGCCATGCAGCAGAGCTGGAAATAGTTTGTATGATTTCATACACGATCTTACACGCATGATTTGTTCAATTCAACAAAAGTTTACTTTTCCATGCATATTCCACATTCAAAATTGCTGAGCCACTCTGTACAATTGAATTATTGCTACTTCTGATGCACTACAAATAGTTCTGGAAACCATTAGGATTCTATTTGGACCAAAATACATTTCTCTGGGAATAGTGAGTCGTACAACATCACAATTTGAATGTATGTATTTGCAGGAACTGAATTTGAGGTCAAACTCTATCACAACTTTGGACCCAGGAACTTTCGCTAATCTACGTGATTTGACGGTACGTGAACAAAGTTATTTCTTGACTGTCCGTGGACATAGTGTAGCCTTTGAACATTCAAATTGCTGGTATGCGTTTAGGCGTAACTTTACATTTGTTTGAGTGCAACTTTGTAGCGAGACGGTTTCGTCTGAATTGTACAGAAAGTTGTCTGCAATATTAGACAAAAATCAAAATACACTTTCGGTTATGAAATAAAATCCGCACGTCTGAGATTTTTGTACCGACCGAGTCAGTATAAAATTTCACATTTGACCTCGATGCAGTATGGCAATCCAGACATTTTAAAAATTTCTACGACTGGATTATTTTCAACGTGTTATGCGATGGCGGTGACGATGACGTCACCTCGATGCTATCTACCATATGATGGGGTAAATATTTGGTTGTAGATTTCGAATTTCAAAAACAAAATTCCTGCAAGTAAGAAATATCGAACTTTGCAATAAGGAAGCATACAAAAGCAAGGCAGTAGGTAAGGAATTCCAGTCCCACCAAAAATCAAATTAGAACAAAAGTTACTCCCATGAACAGGGAAAATGTGTTTTAAAGTTTGGACAATGGTTCTCTGTTCTACGAGAAATTGAGGGCATAATCCAACTATTCCAAGCAATCCAGACCAAACGATAATGATAATTGTGGGAATGAATTCGACCATTGTACGAAGCTCAAGGGTCATTTCAGCACAATGTAGCATGCTTTTGTAACATAAAAACACGGAGGGATGTCCGAATTTTCCACGTATGTATCAATTTTAGATTTTATACATACACGTACACGTAACGATTTCAATTCCTTCCTTTTCCTGGTAATTCTGGACGATACCAGTAAACTAAACTAAAGACAGAAACTGTCATTTGGACTTGTAACAAGTAATGTCCAGGCCCGGTGGAAGTATGTTCACGTCCAACTGGACATAAAAATAACAAAACCAATGGAACAAAAAACAATGGTTGACATGTTCGAATGACAAGTAAGACCAGTGTATTGATCTCCAACCCAGTTCCAGTTCTTTCCAAGGAATATTGACGAATATCTTCACAGAACAATACTTTTCTAGCTCAAATAGCTGTCTAGAAATAAACTGAACAACTTAGCGGGAAGTACGGCACACTTTTTTTTTATATGATCTGGATAATGATCACAGAGGAGAATTATAAGAATCCAAGTTAAAATTAGAAGAATAATTACCGATTACGTATATTTTGCCGGAAAACTTGAAAAACTACGAAATTCGTCGAAGAAGAAGACAGAAATCACTTGAATAATTTATTGTGCATACAATAATGGGTTACGCGTAATTTGGGGGAATGGAATGATCTTATAAATTAGAGATGACTCGTTGATCCTTTTTAAAACACGAACAGGTGCTACACCTGGAGTGGAATCAAATCCTCTTCTTCTCACCAATTACACTCATTCGGAATACTAAACTGAAGTACTTGGACTTGTCTCATAATCGGTTACGAACTCTACCACGTGACTCTCTTATCGGAAGCAGTTTGGAAACATTAGGACTGAGTTGGAACTCATTCGTAAATATACCGATTCGAGCTCTTGCTCAGGTTAGTATGATAAATTGTTAACGAAGTCCCGTAAAAAGATAAAAGCTTTAAGATCTACTCTCACGCCGAAACTCTCTTCGTGACAACCCAAAGTCTCAAAGGAAGTGTATTTTGTGTGAGGATAGATTTCAAGACGTCTAAAAAGACTGGACATGTCACACAACTCGATTGAACATTTGGACAGCACAATGTTCGAGTCCATTTCTGGGCTTCTCTACCTCAATTTGTCCTCGAATCGACTCTCAACACTCCCTGACAGCACCTTCGCCAATCTGGCCACTCTCAGGGAACTCGATCTTTCAGGAAACTTTTTAAGAACAAACTTCAAGGTAAATTATGTCACTGTACTCTCTAGCACTTATCGCGCGGTGACAGAACGACGATATTGTCTTCACGTCACACTTTCGTTCCCAGACCGAAATCGGACTTTTTCGTATATTTTGTGTCAATTTTGTGGCCATGTACCACGTACAATGGACCTCACTAATATTGTTCTTCGAACTCTCGACTGATTATTCCGTTTTTGAACCTACCTTTTAAATCAATGGAATATTCTATTTAAAAATTAAAATCTGAATATCTGGTCTAAGTTATCGTTCTCGTGACTATTTATCCAAAATAACTGGCTTGCTGATATATTATTGGTCATAATTTAGTTGGTGGAACCAAATGTTGCCAGTTCTCTCTCTATCGAACACCTAACTGTGCTTATTTGGTCTCACCGCTCTGCCTCTGGATCCGTCAGGCAGTCCTTAATGTCGAACCAATTTCATTCTTGCATTTTAGGGGTTCGATAATAGCTTGCATTTTAAAATTTACTACTTTGCCTGTATGGTCGAGTGAGGGGAGAATTTGGTCGAAAGTAGTGAAATAAAATTACAATTGTTCCATGCCAAAGTGAATATAAACACGAGTAGTGGTAAAGCGATGGCATTGCAATAGAGGTGGTGGTAGAGCCGACCTTTGACTTCCACCAGCAAAATGATTTCCTCCCGACTAAAAAAGTCTGAAGTGCTTTGAGGAAGGAAATGTTTAATGAGACAAAATTGAGTCGAGTTCTCCACAAATTTTTAGACTTTCTTCAGTTCAACGGTGTGCATGCTTTCTCTTCCTCCACTCTCATGTGGCATGGGCATTATATACATCTCTTTTTTTTTTTACATGTTACGGACAATCGTAACGAAAATTAACTTCACTCATTCAGTTTACTTCAAAGTCAACAATTTAAATTACGAATTGGCTCATTTTACACTATTTGAGAATTTAGTTTGTTCGGCTTGACGGGTATGTGCAAGACACATCATGTGATCTTGGTTTTCATTTCCTAATATGACTATAGCGTAATACGCCATATAGTTTTGATAAGAGGGTAAAATAAGTGCTATAATTGTCAAATAGCAAAGTATTTGTTTTTGAAGATTTGAATTAGTTTTGTTCTGTCTATTCCGTAAATACATAGAAAATAATCCAGTTCAATAATTCATTTTCTATATCTGGGGACATATCGTTTTCGAAACAGTAGACGTGTATTGTACCAGTGATTGGCAGAATTACTGCTGAAACTGGTTGTACATATAAATGGTGGTTCTATAACGGGATGTGATCCCTTCTCAGTTCTGACACTTCTGAATAAGTAAGGTCGCGATCTGAGTCGGTATGTTATGTACAACGTATCCGGACAGGATCGGAACACATCTAGAAAAAAGTGAAAGGAAGAAGATACGTAACTTGTGTATGACCCCGGAACGAAAATGAATATCTCTGATGCCAAGCTTAAGATTGTGGAATTCTGTTGATGGGCTAGAATTTTATGATGAATCCGAAATATATAAAAAAAATACTGAGTGTCTTTCGACTAAGCGGATA
The DNA here is from genome assembly GCA_034698945.1 of Protaphorura quadriocellata. NCBI lineage: Eukaryota > Metazoa > Arthropoda > Collembola > Poduromorpha > Onychiuridae > Protaphorura > Protaphorura quadriocellata. The sequence continues at coordinate 25,544 of JAQGCA010000582.1, forward strand.
CATATAATGAGCTTGGCACATTGTCGTCAAGCCCGGCAACTCGATAATCTCAGCTGGGAATGCTACGGCTGACTGAACATGTAGCGTAAAAACTACATGTATATGCAAGTGGGCCTGAAAATATCCCCTCCCCCGAAGCCGCGACAGGCTATTTACACGTCGATTATGAGTTGCCGTTGCCCAGGATTTTTTTGACTTACGTAGATGTTAATTGCAATTCCTTTCCTGGGAACTG
>JAQGCA010000583.1:0-25681 GCA_034698945.1 Protaphorura quadriocellata
TAAATAAGATCCCACCCACGTTATTTTTAAATCATATCTCGTGTAATATATTGAAATGGTAATGGTGATTCCTGAATGTCCTGAATAAATATGATTAGACCAAGTGACTATACATATGAACAATATGTAATCGTAGTTATATATTGAACAATTAAAATATAAATTGAACTAGCTGGTTAAATAATAGTTCATTTGAAATTTAAAACAAAGATAGACGGATTTATCCAATTTTTCTATATGCTGTTTCTCTTGCACCCCTGAACAATGTTCAAATGGACCATACTGGACGAGCTCCCCACTCGATGCCCCTAGCCCCCCTAAGGGGGTACCTTAGATTTTGACTAAAATTAAACCGATTCTTCCAATTTTTTATGTTGTTTTTTTTATGTTGTTCCCCATGAAACTCAACAATGTTCAAATGGACTATACCATACTTGTCCAGTTCCCCTCCCAACCCCGCTAGCGCCCCTGAGGGGTAGCTTTCTTAGTAGATTCCATAGTAATTCCATATTAGGGCGGCTAGGGTGAGGGTGGTTGGGAGTGGAGCTGGACCAGTATGGTTCATTTGAACATTGTTCATGGGGGGCAAGGGGAACAATACATAAAAGAATCGGACCAATCGATTCAATTTTAATCAAAATCTAAGGTACCCCCTTAGGGGGTTTGGGAGGGGAGCTGGACCAGTATGGCCCATTTGGACATTATTCAGGGGATCAGGGGGGCAAGGGGAACAACATATTAAAAAATTGGACGAATCGCCCAACGTTCTGAGTTCTGATTTTAATTATTTTTAAATAATTAGCTAGTTAAAACGTTAACATGCAAAATTGTGACGTAGGTACCAACCAGTCTGCCCACCAAAAATAACTCGAGACGGAGAAGGTTAATTAGTCAAATTCCACCTGATCGGACCCTAAATAGACCCTGTCGTCCCAATTAATAGTTCCAGATATGACAACACTGCGCGGACATTAGTTAGTGTCCCAAGCACCGTATTTGGTTGCCCTGGTGGGGAGTAAATAAGGTCCCGACTGCTCTAGCCCGAAAGGCCTTAAATAGGGTCCTGAAGACCCTAAACAAACCCCAGACGGACCTTAAATAGGTTCTCTCACTTCTCTGACACCTTAAACCGACCCCCACGTGGGACCCAAACTAAGGTCCGGGGGACATTAAATAGCGTGATTGTTCCAGACTGCATTTAGTCCATGAATTAGTTACGTTGTCTATCAGTGAGTACCATGTTGCAACATATATGTACATACCACCACCACCTGTCAGATTGTTATCGTTAGTAGTTAGTTTGTAGTTAGAACGCATTATAGTTGTTGTTTTTTTAGAAAAATATTACGTTGTTAGACAGCAGAATGAAGTTATCCAATATTCTGAATATTATACTTACACACATATAACTCAATTTTGGAATCACTGGGTAATGGGTTGGGTTATCGGGTTCCCTGAAGTGGCTCCTCTAGAAAATCTTCTGAGTCCCGAGTACCCAGGACCAAAAATATTGGTTGTCTAATATTTGCGATTCAATACATTTGTAACACTTTTTTACCCTATTTTTTCTGAAACTTTTCGATAATTTTACTAATCTTTAAAAAATGGATTCTCTGAAGTGGCTTAAGTTTCATTAAATTAGTTAGTTAATAAAAGAAATTAACTAAATGAACTTAAGCCACTTCAGAGAATCCAGCCTAACCATTGATAATGGCGCAGTAGTAGCGAATTTTCTACTACTGGTAAACACACATAGTGGCCATTCCATATCCATAAAATCTGTGAAGGCATCTGCTTCGTCTTTAGCTGTAGAACCCTCACTAGTTGTTGCTTGTAATTTTGATTTGTATTTGTGCATTTCACTTTTGTTTGCATGTCAATGAAAAAGCCGTAGCGTGATTCATGATATCCAGTTCCAAGACAAGTATCCAGGTATTCGCTTGCATTGATTAAATTATTGTGAATCGCATATCCGTTCTGACGGAGACGTACATACAATCATTGACTTGCAACATGAACGAAGAAGTCGGTCTAGTGTAACTTTTTGTTAGAATCCACGACTGCTTTATCGAGTATAATAATTGTCTTGACTTGGCAGCACAGAGTCGTAGATTCTCTGTCGGACTACCTGTTTGGTTCGGTTTGTAGTTGTAGAGAGTATATTAGTAACAAATCAGACGCAGTTTTTATTCACGATTTTTTAATTGTGGAAGTACCGGTGGCACTAGGCACTAACCGACCACTAACTTATATTACGCCGATAGTCAATTAATTCGGGTGTACTGAAAACCAGTACCTAACTTCTTTCATTTCCCAGTTTATCACCTTTCTTTCACAATCATAGTTCTGTCGTTTGTATTGCAGAGACTAACGACGAAAGACTACAGCTGGGAGCGACCCGCTAATTCCAAAAAGCAAGCACTTAATTTTTCCAACGGACAGCAGTGAATCCGTCTCTGATATCCGATATCTGATCTGAATTAAAAAAGACCCAATTGCACAACAATTAAGAACGATGGCGGTGGCCGAAGTGGACCCAAAAGCGGAAGCATTGAAGAGTTTATTGGAGTGTCCAATTTGTTTTGAAATATCGAAACCTCCGATTTTTGCTTGCGTGGTTGGCCACTTGATTTGTAAGAAATGTCAATTTATTACATTTACTTACAACACGTAGACATCGAGCATATATTATTACATTGAGTTAGGAAGTTATCTTTTGCTTCTTCTCTTCCCAAAATAGGTAAGGATTGCAGCCCTAAAGTCGAGTCATGCCCTATATGTAGAAGTGGCTATAGTGGGACGAGGAATTTTATTGCTGAAGAGTTGTACGAACAACTGAATGTGGCTGACCATACTGGCAATGGCAAACGTGAAGCCAAAGCCAAAGAAGTACGAAAACAACAGCCAGCAAAGTTTGAAAGGGGGAATTTGTATGAGTCGCTGTCAGAAGTGAGAGCTTCAAGTGATGCAATAATTGAGCAGCTCAGAATTCTAAGTAGATTTCGTGAGTCATTTACAGAGGATCCAGACGAATTCCGGTACTAATTTTCATTAGCTTTACTCGCGTTGTGTTGAATTTATTTTTTAAATACTTGTTTTTGTTTGGTAGTCCTATAAAATGTTGTCTTTTCACGGATGATTGCAAAAATTCCACGGTGGATTTCTTCTCATACATTGATCACCTTCGGCTGAACCACAGAGTTTTTTCCACCGGAACCGGAATTACGAGTTACAACAAGAGACAAAATATTAAAGGAGATCAATTTGTGCGAAGTGAGTTTGGCTTGTGCAATACTTTTTTTAGTGATGTACCGAAATCGAATTTCGGCCAGTGGCCGAATAACGAAATTTCCGGTGGCCGAAACCGAAATTTGAGTTTTGGCGTCGATTTTGGCCGAAAATTTCGGTTAACCGAAATTTTGGCCGAATTTTTATCGATTTCGGCCTAAAATCGAGACCGGAATTTGGGATGCGGCCACCGGCCGGAACCGAAATTTCGGTTTCGGTACCGGTTTCGGCCGAAAATTTTGGTCAACTGAAATTTCGGTACATCACTACTTTTTTTTAACTTCTTATATTCCACGCATTGGTAGCTTTCCCAAAATTTGCGCGAAAACAAGTTGCAAAATAGCCTGCAATTTGACTTTGAAATTCACTTCGGGCATTTGTATTGAAATAATGCATTTCTTCAACAATGCAATGGCATGTCAAAAGAATTAGCTAACGTGCTAGTAAGGACTATATTTCAATCTTGCTGCTATGAGTTTGTGTTGTGTTCTTAGTACAAAACAGGCCCATTTTTGGTAGGATAAAAAGTTTGGGAAAATCGAAAAAATGAGAAACACGTGTTTAAGGAGACTGTCTTTTTTTTATTTGTAGAACTCGCTTTGATGGAGTTGAAATTATTTGTCTTATTATTGAACACATTGCATGCAATTGAAGTTCAATTTCAAATCCTACATTAAATTCCGTACTCACATGTGTGAGTACTTAGCTGAAGAAATACAAACGGATATTGAATTGTAATAGTCTGATATATTATTTTTTTAGATGGATCCAGTAAAATGTTCATAATGAATTGCTTTGAAAGACACTTCTTAATTTCAATGCACCAAGACCATGAATTTGTATGGATTTGGGTGTCTCTGCATGGCTCTGAAGAGGAAACGGATGATTTCGAGGCACGACTTACTATTAAACATCATGACGTAAGTTTACCTTGATCTACTGTTACGATATAAAACATGTTGAAGTTGCAGCTTCTGTATCGCAACGATTTACATTTTTCTTTATAGTATGAAGATATAGCGTGGACAGGAAAGGTTCATGGCATTAGGAAAACTGTGGAAGAAGTCGGAGCTTCGAATGAATTTCTAAAAGTTCAGATTGGTGATCTTAAAAGACGTCTTATTAAATTCGGTTGGATTGTCCAGGCTCAAATTTCAAGAAATGTACCGAATTTGGAGGATCCCGATTCGTTACTCAATACGCAGAGACAATTGAATTTACCTTTCGCAACAGGATCATCCACTTTCTCTCAAACTCAACATTATTACCCTTTATCACCACAGTTGCCACAACTGCCGACGCCACCACCAAGACCACCCATGCCAAGAAGTCAGAGCACAAGTCAAATTCGACAACCAGTCACAAGAGTCAGCCTTACCACGAAGGCTGCAGCGCCACCAGTACCTCGAATGCGTGCACCACCCCCAATCCCTCCATTACCGCCAGTTACCCGCATTTCTGCTTTCTCCAATTCTACAACGGCTCAGTCTCAAACTCCACCACAATTGAGTCGTCCAAGAATGTCGTTGCAGTCACAACCACAACCATTTCAAACTACTGATGAGCGGATTAGAGCACTAATCAGCAGAATCCCCGAAGACAGACCAAGTCCATTAGTACGGACATACTCTATTTCTGGAACTACTTCACCAGCTTCAAATGGATATCGACCTGTCAGTTGGATCGAAGCTGCCGGAACATCTTCTCCAGATACAACCGGTACCTCTCGCCCAAGGACATCATCAGTTCCACTCGTTAAACGAGGCAAGGAATCTTCTTGTGTGATTTCGTAAGATGTTGATTGGTAAAATTGTCAATTCAGTCAAAATCAAACCTGGTTCCCTCTCAAACAAAGAATTGCATGCGAATTATCAATAGAAATGATAATAATATACGGAACAAGAACGAAATCCATTTTTCCTATAAACCTAACGTCATATACAACTGTGGTTCAGCGTTGCCACAAATTGCAGCTATAGCTTTACAGAATTTTAATGTGAAATCGAGCTCTCTTCGTCTCTACTAATTTTAGTTTTTGTTTTTTTTATGTATATTTTGTACAATATAAATCCATTTTTTTAGGCCCGGCCTAAAAGTCATGGCTTTATCTCGGGGGACTACAAATATGAGTTGTAAGAGCAATTGAGTGATAACTAGGATTTTAATGGACTTGTGATAGCCGTATGTATTAATAATTTTGGGGTTAGGTTACTGACAAACGATCTTTTGATGACACTTTTGGTTCCTCCGCATTTCTTTTTCTTCTTGATTTAGTAAATTAAAGTGGAACCTTAAGAGTCCGTCTGTATTGAGGTATAAATTAGTCCATTTGGTTGCAAAATATCTTATAGAATTACAGAAGTCCAGTTGAAGAACAAAATTTTCTTAAAGAATTTGAGCACTTTGCTCTCCGAAAATGTCACAAAATATTATGAGTCTTATATTATTATCTATTACTTACTATATATTATTATATAATTATTTCTTATATTCTAATATTATCGTCAATATATGATCGTTAATGGCAAAAAATGTATGGAAATGCAGAATTGTATTTTCTCACCGTTTACGCTATTCTTAAAGTTTCGAACACTTTGCCGAACTGGAACTCTGTATAACGGAAACGGATTTTCACACATTTATATTGTTAGCCTTTTCTCGTTGAGATTCAAAGACTCAAGTTTTGTATGGACTTCTTTTGTTGTGTTATGAAGTATATTCAACTCAATTTACCTTTGGGGGTTCAGAACCGAACTGAAAATTGTATACTTTATTAAGCTTAGTTTGTTACACACATATCGCATCGTTATATTCAATCGTTTTATTGATCGGATGACTTATGTATGTGCATATCTATTCCTAAATTATGTAAATTTTCTATGTACGAATTATACCTTATTATTTCGTTTAAATAAATATACGTAACTTGATCAAAGAGTTGTACTTCTGCTCTAAACTGTACTTTTGAATTTGGTCAGGGCTATAACTCTTGGCATTTCTCAACTCGAATGTGAGAAGATCAGGTGTCAGGCTCAGCTCGACTTCTTAATTGATAGACGAATGGATATTTATTGTACAAAAATGCAGTGCAGATACGGTAGGGAATCAATTACTATAATTCCTACAATTATGGCGTAGAACCTCTGAATATCTGAATCCCAGGAATATAATTTAGACATAAGAACTTCTGTCATCGCCTACGCGTGACAGAAGAGAAAAAATAAAACCCAATTTAAGCGCAATTAGAAAGATTGAAAAATTATTTTTTTAAATTAAAAACGAGTCAAGAGTACTCTACTTTTATTTGACTACAATCAATTTGGTTTGGAATTGAAATGTACAATTCTGTAGTGAAGAAATGACAGCACTTGTACACAGCAATTCACTGATGATTTCACAACTGTTTTCATCACAAATTCATCGACGGTATTGTAATTCTGTATTACAGACTACAGATGAGAGCTAACATGTTTAATATCTCCAAGTGCTTTAGAATTTAGAATCCAGAAGTCAGGAGTTTTATTCACATGTGTTTCTCAATGCTTTCTTTAATTTTGTCCACGTTACCCCCCGGAAATTCTTCCACCTGCGTGAGAGAAAAAGCCAAATGGATTATGACAATTGTCATTAAATATGGATCTTCCTGAGATATTATTGATTTACAGAGATAGGCGTATGCGTCGTCTCTCCAACTCCTTCCGTGATAATGTGTTTTATTTTTGACTGCTTTACACAGAGGTATAGATTGACCTCCCGAATAACACTTGTAAGATACCGCTTAGTACATACATGGTCAAAACATTGAGTTGACCCGACGCAGAGACTTCACATGACTCCAGAAACATTATTCGGGAGGTCAAAGACAGCCTTGCAAATAACATGAATTTGACGAGACGCATTTTCCGTACTAAGGTCCACCAGAAGATTTGAGCCTTACCTTTTGACCCGATTTATAGAACATGAAAGTAGGCATTCTCTCAATGTTTTGTCGCACGGCAAGCTCTTCACAATCATCCACGTCAACCTTGATGAACACCACATTCGTCATTTCCTTTGCCAAAACATCAATTATTGGACCGATAACTTTACAAGGAGCACACCATTCTGCATAGAAGTCAACCACGACCAATTTATCCGCGGCCAGTTGTAGTTGCTCGTCGAAGTCTTTCTATTGAATGAATGCAATTAAAATAAAATTTTAGTTGATGTACACTTCCAGGCCTGCGGATAACGTCAATATTCGTCTCCCGCGTCGGCACCTGGGCCTGGAGGTCTCCGAGATTTGAAGTATTCCATATTATGACGCCAATTTAGTTTGTTTTGCTAAGGATAGGACGGCGTAACAGACAAATTCGCATAGGCCAATTGAAAATATCGTTTCAAATGCGATAAATTGACTCACAATGTCAAGGATATCATGGACAGCTGATGTTTGGTTGTAGAGTTCTTTTCTTGACCTTTTGGCAGAGTCGTCGGGTTTCTGAACGAAGGAATCTTGCTGTCCTTGTTGTCCACCGACCTGTCCGTCTGGTTGACCTTCCTCAGGCTTCTTTCTTCCACAACAAGCCCCCATAATATTGTAATTACTTTTCGTCCTATCCAGTTAGCTAAGGAAGCATCCAGCAATTTTGGTAAATTTCGCCCGAGTGATCGCCCACGATCTGCCGAAGATGAATCAGTAAAATTCGCAAATTATAAATACAAAATATACCATATAAACTCCTTGTACTAACGAAATTTCGTAAACTGAAGTTTCTCTGAACAATTCAGAAATTAAGTCGATTGTTGACTTAATATTAATTTACTAAGTGTTTGTGTGTTCAAAGCAGGATAGTAGCAGTCCAATTTTGGCTGGACTTATCTTGGAGAACTAGTATTCTCCGGACAAATCAGAATATAGTGACATCTTCAGGAGTTTTGTCAATTCTTTCGTTCTTTTAAATTCATCTCAATTTTTTAAATTTCTTCACAAAATGTGTTCTCGGCTAACATCGAGAAGATTTTCTTACAAGGAACCATAAAAGTCTAAATTCATATTTGGGCGTAGCCTCCTGTCGTGCTTTTCATTTTAGGAAAGCTTTCTTTCGATTGTATTTGACGGTGCAAACATGACAATCTAGAAAACTGCACAAAATTAATTATAATCTGGCGAAACTTCCTTATTCGTAATTTACAGTCAATTCAATAATCATACGTCTCAAGATCATTCTGAATTCTACAGTTTTTATCATCCTATAAACTTATAGAATAATGACTAACCTGTATAGCACAGAGAACCAGATAATAGGACGTCAAAACTATTATATTATAAACTTAAATGTAAGTAAGGTGAGCTCGGATTAATTTTGGACTACCGTAATTCAGATTTCGACGGCTGCCTTGATCACGGTGGCAATATATCCGAACAAACGAATGTTTCAAAGTAATTCCCTTGAAGTGCATCCTGATACAAAAAATGGCATGACAATAATTGCAAAAATTGAGATTACGTATGACGGAATAGTCTGCGTCTGCCATAACTACTGTAAATGAGCTCAAGTAGACGTCAGTGACTTTTCTGAACAAACGTTTGCAATAATTGACATTGCAGATGGGTGGGCTATAGTAGTCTAATATAACTTTTACATTATCGTTATGAGTAACCAGTAATGGCAATTCGATAAGTCTGGCATATTCTAGAATTGCTTCCTTGTTAGTTTAGAATGAATAGCGCTGTGAAATAAATATACTTTGTAAACAACGCATATTATGGTTTGCAATTTTCAGATTTCAGAATCAACACAACGAGTGTCGAATTGAAACAGGCACTCAAATGGGAATGGGAGATAGCTTTTTCTGACTTTCTCCATTGATCCTTCCGGAGAGAGTGGCGACTGTCAGTTTCTTTGACCTCAACAAAATAAATAGGCCTGGGTTTTCATCGGTAATTTACTACATTAAGGTGTTAAGTAAAACGTCTTTACGAGTAACCACAAAGCCGCCCAAACGCAGTGGACGGTTGGGGAGATCTGCTCAAATTGGATATCATTATGTAGACCGAGTTTGCTGACGTACGGATGTAACCAAGCTGGTTCCAATTAACACCGAACGGGACGAAATAATGTTTTCCTAGGGTTTCTTGTCCCAAATTCCCTCAAGAAAACTCCAAATTCAGTCAGAATAGACTTTTCCATCACTTTTACTTATGTATTCTGTAAACTGTGAGCTTAAGGGAAGTTCAACCTTTCCGAGAAAGTTGATTTTCTTCTCGAAATTAATGCATTTCCCCCGGCTTATCGCGAGTCCAGGTCCTTGGTTGAGTCATATTTTCGGTAACCCTTGTTATGAAATTATTTACTCATTTCTGAAGTCATGAATAGACACCTCTCTCCGTGCGACAAAGCCTTTTCGAAATAAGATTGTCATAAACTATACTAGGAGGTCAACTTCAGCTTCTCGTTATCAATCTAAATTTCGCAAGACCAACAATTCGGACTCTTGACACTTCTAAGAACTGACATCTCCGTAGCGACGATGTGGCACACTTTGGATGACATATAAAACAGTGAGTTTTACAAACACCGAAAATTTTGATAGCGGCCGATAAAGTCGGGCATAAGCCCATTACCGAAATTGTTCAGGTGACTATAAACTGTATTTTGACACCTTTTCAAAATCTAGACACGCTTAAAGCATATATAAATGCAAAAGACGCTCTTATATTAGCTCGATTTTATCTCAGAGATTTATCAAATGGCGGAACCCAACGTGCCAGGCAAGGGGACGGAAGCTTTGAAGTATATATTGGAATGTCCAATCTGTTTTGAAACAGCAAAACCTCCGATTTATGCTTGTGTAACTGGCCACTTGATTTGTAAGGATTGCCATCCAAAGGTGACCAGATGCCCAATGTGTCAAAGCCGGTATACAGGTATCCGGATACGAATAAAAATTTTTTTGTTCAAAAACCAAACCATGTCCATCAGTACAGAATTACTCAACATTTAGGCACCCGGAGTTTCGTTGCAGAGGAGTTGTACACTAAGCTTAATGCTGATCACAGTTTGGTCAGCAAATTACACCGCAATGAAGATGAACCCCAAATAGCGGAACATATTAATAAGAAGAATTTGGAAAGTTCATTGACAGCTGAAGAGGATATTGCAATAGAACAGCTGCTCAGGATTTCAGACGCACAATATGCGGACGATCCTTACGAATTCTGGTTAATCCGTACTCACAAAATTTTACAAACTTTACTGATTATTTTTAATTTAACAAATTACTAATTTATAGTCCCATAAAATGCTGTCTTTTCACGGATAATTGCAACAATTCGACAGTGGATTTCTTCTCATATATTGACCACCTTCGGATCATTCACCAGGTTTATTCTACCGATGCTGGTATTCGCAGTTTTGAGAAGCGGCAAGACGTAGAAGGGAATCGATATGTCAAAGGTGAGTTATGATTATCCCGTCTTACTCTAACATGTCCCAAGAGAATTCTCAACAAATGTATATCTCACATTTCTTAACATTTACTACCACAGAAGGCTAGATTTATTGCAGAGGTGACTAAAATATTTAAACTATATTTACCCTGAATTTTTACTCAAGAAATTCCGTGCTCCATTTTCAATGATTTACTTAATAGTAATACTACAGCAGAATTTGTAATACGTAAGTTGCAAAAGTCCTAACTTCATGTTGTTTACCATAGGCGGACCTCAAAAGATGTTCATAATGAATTGTTTCGAACGAAGCTTCTTAATTAATTTTCATCAAGAAGAAGAATTCGTTTGGATTTGGGCAGCCCTGCATGGCTCTCAAGAAGAAACTCCTGACTTCACAGTCCAACTTACTATAAAGCACGCTATGGTGAGTTGCTTGTGGTTACTAAATAAATTTTAAAATCATAAATCCAGAGAATTACTTCATGCAGTTACAATTTCATTCTAGCTTGAAGATATAAAATGGGAAGGAACAGTTCATGGCATCAGAAAAACTGTTGAGCAAATCGGTGCTTCTTCAAGTGTGTTTATGAGGGTTAACATTAGTGACCTCAAAGAACGCCTGGTTAACTTGGGCTGGACTGTCCTGGTTCAGATTTCAAGAAGATCTCCGAATCCGAATTTGTTCACGCCCCGGAACTATGATACCTCTCCTCCATTAAATTCGATTGTTCCACCATCCTCACCAGCCTCATCGCCAGAACAGCTCCGGCGATTCAGGTTTCGAGACCACTTTGAAAAGCTAAGGACTCTGCAAAGACAAAGACCATGGGTCAAGGGTCAAACCCATCAACCAATCGATGGAATCGCCAGCACTGCTACGAAACACCCAGTAGTAGATCTAAGGCGAAAACTAAGAATTCGTTCAACAAGTTCCATAAGTTCGACTGGAGCTGTATGTTCGTTTCCACTGACACCAATACCGCCACTCTCTTTAATATCTCAAGAGGTAATGGCGATGGCCATTACTAATGCCAATGCCAACTTAGGTAACCCAGAGGCAGCGCCATCGGTATCTACTACCACTCCCCCTGCCATTGTCTCAAATTCAGGTGGTGGTAACCAACCTTCTCAAAATCCACATCAGAATTCCAGTTGCATACAAAAGGTTATTGCAAAGAATTCTGACGAGGCTAAAGATTCAGCAGGTAAGACGAAAAAGACAAATGCTAATAGCAAAGTATCTCCAGTCGGACTAGTACCGGTACCGTCCACTTCATCAGCAACTGTTCCACAAAATTCACAGGGAAATCAACCTTCTCAAAATCCAAACCAGAGTCTCTCCAGTTGCATACTTAAGGCTCTGACAAAGAATTCCCACGAGACTAGAAATTCAGATAAAGCGAAAAAGACAAAAAAGAATAGGAAAGTATCGGAAGTCAGACCAGTAACGGTACCGTCCACTTCACCAGCAACTGTTCCACCAATTCCGATGGGAAGTCAGGCAGTACCGGAGGTCATTTTCCTTTCGGGCGGAACTGGATCTTCTAGACGAACAAGTGCATCAAATGTAAAGAAACAAGGGTCGGTAGAGCAAGTGACGGAAACTTCACGCTGTGTCATATCCTAATTCCTAACGTCATATTTTTCGATAGATATTAATTAACCAATTTACCGACTTGTCAGGATAAAAAAGGTTGTTTCATAATCGCGGTGGGAATTGTTACTGCTAGAAATATTGACTACAAAAGCGATAGTCTTACAACTGTGTAATACTTAATTGAGCGTAGCGATGTATGTTGATGTAATATAAATACCTATGTGGAGGAATAAAAAACATTATTGAAGTAATAAGCGAGTCTTGTATATGTATGCCTGACAGCTGTTTTCACACAACGTATATTGTGGTGTAATGTGGTAGTAAATTGGTGACTTCTGCGTACCTTCATATTGTATACGAAATACTTATACGGTCCGATAAAATTTGGCCAAGGCACAATTTTTTATTTTTATGAAACCCGAAAGACAATAGAAAGATATGACCATATTAAAACGGTAATTATTATTTGCATTGACGTTAGCCTTTCGACTCAGTACACAAGTTAAAAAATGGTTTTACAAACTACTGAGTGAAAAGTATGGGAAGCAGTATTCTCGGCCTGGAGATTCTACTACTGTAGGGTCAGTACGGTACCATTGAGAACGTATTTTTCCAATGTGGTGTTTTCCTACTACTAGGGTACCCTATAAGGTATTTCTCGTATGTGGTGTTTTCCCATCTACAGTTACCTAGGTGGAGGTACTTGCAATGTAATGTCCTGTCGAGATCACAGTCACTTTATTTTATGAACGTTGACTTTTCCTGGAGCCATCCAAATTGTGCTGGGGTTCTCCAGTTAAATCCCATACCGCTGATATCCGGGTTTGGATTGCGAATATCGAAGTTCGTACTTCAATTCACATCTGCACTAAAATTTTGAACAAACTGGACCTAAGGCATGACAATGAAGTAAGAATGCAACGTGTCAGGTCAAGGTCATCAAATTGATGGATTTATTTATTATTATTACCAGCATAAGGCCCCATAAGGCCTAGCCAAAACATGAAATACAATACAACGCATAAGGTCACATTGACTCATCACCAGGTGGTGCAATATCCCGACAGAGCTTAAATAATAACCTATGAATTAGTGAAATGATAGAAAAATGGTGAATATAATTTCTGTAAATATCGATTATAGAACCACAGGATGCTGATTAATTGGATATTATGAATAAAATTGGAGATCTATTAAGATTCAAATCATCGGAGATATCGAACTTATCAGGCTTACAGAACACGACTAGAATTGCCATACTCCCAACGGCTAGCAAAAACAGTTCCCAAAAATATTAAGAATCGTAAATAAATAACTCGTCATTTTCTTAAGGTTTTTGAATGCGACTGGAAAGCGTTTCACTGTCTATTTTCAAGTCACGAGAATAGGAAGTTTGTTTCCAATCTTCAAAATCGGATGCTCCAGAAGGATATCGGCTGGTACAATGAAAAGTATACGATTAATACAAAATAACACAAATGAAGCAAACTAAATAAGAACCATCAGCTCTTCGGCATTTGAAAACCCGACTTTCACATCTCTAAGATCTCTAAGGTAGAAATGTAACAAACTAAATAATTGCACTATTATAAATGCTGTTTCAAAAATTATTTCAAATTCGGGTTGAGAAGAATAATAGATTGACACGAATGCAAATTCTGTGTTGTTCGAAATATCCACGATGAAATGATCTATATTGGTCTGGCACTGCAGTACAGCCAGTACCGGCCCAATGAACGAAATAAAAAATAATCACTTTTCTTTTTCTTCCAAATAATTAGTTTATCGTTAAGGTAGTGGAAACCTAACCTGACTTTTCTCCGAGCCAGATTTACCCAAATTCCTTTCAAACCATCGAAATTTTATTTATAGTTTCTTCCAAATCTCACTTGCCCGGATACTCAGCTTTTCAATTTCTCTTAGTACTAAAAGTATTTCCGGAAAAATGAAAAATTGGAGATTCCATGAAATAAAGGTTATTGTTAACCCTCTCATAGGTGTACACGGTCAGTTCAAATCATCAATTTCTTGTTTAAGGTCCTTCCCACTTCTGACCCGTTCGGATGTCCCTTCGTGTCGTCTATTAGAGGTTAAATATCAACACTTGTCAGTAGGAAAATCGTAGTTAATTCATGTAATTTTTGTGAGGTAAAGCGTGACAAATTTCGGGTAAAGAATTGGAACTCATGAAAAAGAATCGTATTCTTGTGTCTTATATCATTGGGTATTGAACCCGGCCGCCTACTATATATGTTGACAAACTCTCCAGTTGATTGTATCGCACTACGGAAGCGAATTATTCTCCAGGAAGATTTTCGGAAAATCCTTGATAAACTTGAAGAAATTTTCTCATGTTATATCATTAGGAATATGTCATAACGTCCTCGGCTGTGCTACAGAAAAGCGAGCGAAGCACACACAGCAGCCCGTCTTTTCAAACATATTTCATTACCTTAGAAATTAGTATTATGTTCTTGCTTTAGAAAACTGTAATGGTACCGCAACAAACACAGAAATGGACATCATCAATCAGTCAAAAAGAAACTCCACAACTGAATTTTTTTTCCAAACTAAGTTTTAGATATTTACATTATCTTTGTGAAACCGAATTCCTAAAAAACGAAAGAAATTATTCCAATAGTGCATTTAAAAAGATTAAAATACTCCACGAACCCTCTAACAACATTAGTAACAAGGGAAGTAAAGTGACTTGGAATTAGTGCTTCCAAACCTGGTTTGAACCGAAAACGCGGTTCTCACAGTTCGTCCAAACGTAGTTTTTTATTTATTTCTTCATGTTTGATTTAGACTTAAGCCTGGATGCATTGGTTGAAGTATTATTTATTCGTAATTTAAATAAAATATTTAAATCTATGCTTTACATAACCCATCAGACATTAAAGAATTTCCGGTTGGAATCCATATGGAATCTATTAAGACTTGCTGAACTAGTTAACTTTGCTATTAACAAAGTCATAATAAAAAAGTCCGAATTGGAAAATACTCATGAACTACTTAGAATGGACTACCTTTTATAATGGCAATGGCAGTGCAGTGATGTCTATGCCACAGTATGGAAACGTCACTCACGACGCGCGACTGCACATTTTGTGTAAAAACCAAATTATACTTAGTAGGAATGGACGTTCAGTACGAGAACTATTTGATCCTAAGACATTGGAACTTTGTAAACATTAAATCTTAAACAACCTCATCTATGGCTTTTTCTTATATCCAAAATTTTAAAAATAGTCATCCGGACGTATTTCAATAGCAATGTATAACATAGTCCATCACCTCTATGTACATATATTTAAAATGCCAATGAATGCTCAAAAATAATTTAACATAGATAAGTGGAATAACATAGTTCTAGAGTAATTATATTGAAAGCTCACTAAAATTACTCTAGAGTGTTGATTGGCATTTTAAATACATATACAGAACCCATACATTTTAAGTGTAGTGTGTGCGACGGTGAGACGGCACGGAAACGGAATGCGAATTGTCCTATCCCATAGTGATTTTACTATTCCTATTTTTACTAAGGATATCGAATAAGCCTTACGGAAAAATGTACGCCGTAGGAATTCGTTCGACCTTTTGTTGTAATCCTTTCCTTGGCATTCTGAATTCTGAACAACTTTTGTGAAGATCCTAACCCCAAAAGTCTAACCATTCGGCCGCTGGAAATACACAGGTAGGCATGTGAGATGCGTACAATGACTTTCACTTCGGCTTTCACTCTACTCTAATCCGTGTCTTGTGGACAATTTTCGACGGAGAACGGAGACTGAATATAGAATTAGTTTAAAAAAAAACATTTTAGTACTGTTATTAATCTTTAGTTGAAATTATGAATAAATAAGACCTTAAGCCGTTGGGTTTGACTCCTTTATTACGATCTGCACTGTTAGAAGGAATGAATGCACTAAATAAGTAGAGAGTGGATAAAATAAAAAATAAATGTATAAGAGGTGTGTGACATTATTTGAGTGGGGTGGGTAATTTGTGGACACCTCAAAGTTAAGGGTGTAACTCACCGATTTGGCTACAAGAATTAGGTTGGTTGGATGGCTAAAGTTAAGGTGGCGAAGTAAACAAATTGTCTAACAGGGGACCCGTTGATCACAAAATTTTGACTTGGAAATCCAATGTATGTTTCCCAAAATCTGATATCAGGTACCAAAATTTCTTCAAAAATCGAAACACAAAGTTTTTTCAGAAAATCCCAAAAATAATAAATTAGTAAAAGAAAAACTCATATTTTCTGGCCCCGAAATCTATACTTTTTCATTTGCAGGCAAATTGGTGATTACAACCAGAGCACGTCGCTCGTAAATAAGTTTCTAATAGTTTCTAACAGTTTCTACCTCTTTTCTTTACAGCTACCTTTACAAAATGTCAGAACCTGGCTTTCCAGATACAGGCGAAAACAGAACCTTTGAAGAATATACTTGAGTGCCCAATCTGCTTAGAAATTTAGTTTTGTCAATTTTCAATTTTATCAAGTCTTAAATAACTGTTCCTTAATTAATCTATCTGAAATGAATTCTAAATTTATTTTTAATTAATCAACTCGTGTTTGATGTTGATGACATGAGTTGTTGGTGATCATAGGCAAGTGCATAGAAAAAGTAAACGGCATGGGTTGTAGAGGCTCTGTATATATAATTCCGGTCGTGCTTTTTTTTCTAGAAAACAGGCTTGCTTCTGGTTGACTTCCGAGTTCTTTCTAAGGCTGGTAAGCACAGTTGTTATGGAGGAATATAATTTACTTATGTTGGAGAATGAGTTCTTTCACTTTATCGGCATTAGCACCTGAGAAATCTGCCACCTGTAATACAAAAGCAGAATTTTCATTTAACATTTTTACAAAATATCGAATTTTTCAAAACTTCAGCACACAATTTGATTATATCTTACCCGTTCACCAGATTTAAAAAACAAGAAAGTAGGCATGCAGGAAATGTTGTAACGTGTGGCAATCTCTTCACACTCATCTACGTCAACCTTGAGGAAGATCACATCTGTGAATTGGCCTGCCAAAACGTCAACTTTTGGACCAATAACTTTGCATGGACCGCACCAAGTTGCGAAGAAGTCAACTACGACCAGCTTGTTGGCGGCTTCTTTCAGCTGTTCGTCGAAGTCTTTCTGTTAAATAATGACAATAGATATAATTAAATCATTAGGTATTAAAATTGATTTGCGCATTTTGCTAAATTCCGCCTGATTCATAGGGATTCTGGTTCCTAAATCTAATTACTATAAATTATGAGACTAAAGGACAAACAGACGATTTATTGTTTTACAATCACGTAATTGTCTGAATTAACAGTTTAAAAATAATTCCAATTCCTGCAATAAACATATGAGTAGCGATTGCCGATGAATTGGGGTGATAGTGTACGCCCTTAATACGAGAAATTATAAAATCGTGAAAATTATAATCCTCAAATGGCCCCTTTGATCCCAACCACCCTCTAACTTGCACGTTTCGTTTGAAGTTTGACCGAGGAAACATTAAACAATATATGTAATCTCCTTTTATCGTGTGACTCACCGACAACAGAAATTCATCATAAAAAATAAATGTTCTACAATAAATGACGATAGGACCAAAAATATAATTGCTGGTCCCGAATCTGTGAGTCAATCACTTGTTTACACGTCTAGACAGAATTTCAAATGACCAACGAAACTGTCCAACAAATCAGAAAAATTTCTTCACCGTTCTGACATTCAAAGACGGAATCGAAGTATAGAAAACTTATTAATTGTAAAAGGCCCCCGTCGCGATACGATTGGATCTGGATGTAATAACGAATGTTGACATAGACCACAGACCCTCTACCCTTAAACCATTGCATAAGTCAAGTATGAGATAACAGTAAATTGTGAATTATGATTAGATTAGACATGACAGAACGCAACGGTGGAGTGTTCCTCTTGTAATGTATATCGGCCAACACGTGACCGATTCAATTGAACTATAATATACGGTCAATCCAACCGGGTTAGTATATTTTCATAATAGATTTAGAACTCTAAGCCAGTGCAGTAGTGTCTATAAAAGTTTTATATCAATAATCCACTCCTCTCTCTCCGTCAAGGCATTATTAACGAATAATGGACTCGCCATGTATCGCGGAACACAATAAAAAGTCATTACATAGTCTTGTCAAGTAGAGTAGAACCGAAAAATTCTGTGTACGCCTAACCTAGCGGGTTATTCTATTTCCTCACTTACCCTAATCGTAATAAACGATCGATAGAAGGAATGGTTTGATTATAGACGTAGAGCGAAGGAGTGAATTCGTGAACTATACATGGAGACGGTGTCACTCCGAACATCGTGTCACGAACTAAAATACTTACGTACAAACATACTATAGTCGTTCTCGATTGGAAATGAAAAAATTTCATCAAATTCCCGTTGATCCATTGAGCCTCTCATTGTCAAAAAGTTAAACTTTTCCAAGGATTATGGATCAATGTGGATGATTTAATAATTGGTACGTTTTTATAGCCATGATTACATTGTGACGCAAAGTAAAAGGAACGTCCACTTGATAGTTAATATTTCTCTAATTGTCTGTAAAAATAATTACATTGCACTTTTAAAGAGGGATCAAAATTGCAACTCGTAAGTAGGACATAGGACATAGTACTTAATATTTTACTGTTACTTCTCGTTAAGTTCACCTGAACCACATAGAAATTATTGAAGTCATCTTTCTCATGTACAAAATGAACTTTAAAATGACAAAACCATTGTAAAATTTATTAATAACTGTGAGCAATGAAAATGATGACAGAATGTGCAGCTGGGGTACATAGACTCGACGATGACATTGAGGTTTTGAGCTAATGCACTGTTGCACATTGTCCACGTTTTCACCAGTTGTGACTCTCACTCATTATTATGATCACACAGCAAATTATCATTCAACATAATTCCTGTCGTTTAAGGCACCTAAGGCTGAAGAGCAGGAGAGACTGAATGTTAACGTAACGAATGATGCGTAGAAAGTGGGAACTATATTAGTAAAGTTCTAAAGAAAAATTATTAAAATGTTAACGACAGACAAAATAATGAGAAAATAGCATGCATATATTATACAAATGCAATTTAATATCTACCACTTTGTCATTTATCTTCGTTTCAGTCAGCTTCTTTCTATCTACCTATTTATGCGTCTACCCTCTTCGGCCGCCAACCACCATAATCATTAAAGCCAGCCAGGAAATTATTTGATTTACACATTCTTAACAGCAATGAAATTCTACCACTCACATTACTTATCGCGATATCGCTTAAGACGAGTAATTCACTACGTGCAACTTTACAACCACTTAAACCACACACTAGACACTACACTATGAAAATACTCCGACCTTGCAAGCTTGTAACTTGCATAACTGACAGTTGGTCAAAAGGTCAAACAAATCTTTAAGAGGACGGTGCAGATGGATTTTATTAGAAAACCGCGAATAACGCAGAAACGTAAAGTTTCTAGTAAAGTTCCATTGTTGTATGTTGTATTTCAAAAAATAAAAATTGAACGAGGGCAGTATTCGGCATTTTCGGCAAACTGTTTACTTTATAGAACCTACTGGAGAAAGCATTCGCTTAAAGGTGACAGTCTGAGACTATCAGAAGTTTTACGGTATAAAATTGAGCACCCTTCTTATAAGTCGAATTAGTGAATTAGTTAGATTATGCCCACGATGGATATAAATACATACACAATACGTTCGCATTACAGCATCTAACTAAAATATTCGAAATTATGTCCAGATTCCACAAGTGAACGTGCATCTACAGCTTTCGCAGTTTATATGGTAAAAGTTAGTGTCAAAATCTGTAACTAAACTACTGAAAAATTATTATGTCGACTTTAAATTAAAAGTTTTTATGAGCAAGTACACTTATAGCAAAATAAAAAAATAATCTGCAATATTTTGTTGAATTTAAACTTCTACATTTCGGAGGTCTGACCTCACATCGTTAAAATTTTAGAAGCCACATCGACATAAATATAGATTAGGTTCGAAAACAATAACCAAACAATCGACATTGTACGTCTTCTGGCCGCCTTGTACTTTTATCAAGAAAACATTGGATTCAACTTTGTCTCAAAATTTTTCTCGTTTTTCATAATACTTAAAAAATAGAAATAGAAGACAGTCGGGTAAGGAAAAAACCAAACTAATTATATATAAAAAAACGAAATAAATATTTTTAAGTAGACAGAAACCCGTTCCCCATCCATTAACATTACGAACGTCTGTCGAATGTTAGAATGACATAGTCTGGAAAGATAATTAGGGCTACGTGTAACATGATGCCTGAAATACAAAATCTTACGTCACCACCATGTTACAGTTAAGAAAGGATACGTATCAGTTACCAAAAAATCTTAATTATCCTCGGAATTTTGTCAAACTCAGAGTTAATGACTCTCGAATTTACTTGCGTACTTGTGGACGGCCGAAATGTTCCAAACAGGCAGGTAACCAGTACGTACTACGGAAGAAATCGTCCGGCCGCATTTGGTCAAACTTAGATAAATACGACCAACTCAGCGTTTTGTACAGAAAAACGAAGCTTTATTTAGAATGGGTATTCTTTCTGCCGGAATGTCGATTGAGTTGCCTATCTACATTCTACAGCTAAACCAATAATATATTTCACTTCAAACTGGTCTTTCCTTACACTACAAATTTTAATTATAGCACGATTCGTAATACTTCTTGCAAGTAAGGCCCGGTCAGACTGGGATGTATTACAGACCGGGGGCCGGTCTGTAATACATCCCAGTCAGATTTTCTGATTTTTGCAAATACAATCACAGTCCGGTCTGTCCCGATAATCCGGTCTATAATATAACCCACGCGCACGCGCGGCCAGTTTCATATACAAAATATAACGGTGTCCCTTTCTTTTGTGCATGTGTGTGTATAATATTTAATCCAAAACAATTGAGTTTAGCAAATACAGTGAAAGTCCGGTCTGAACGAGCGATTCTAGAGATATTTAATACGGCCCGGGGTTCTATTAAAAATTTTAGGATAAACAAAAAAAAGGGAAAGAACGAAAGTTTTAGATCTACCTACCGACCGTATTTTCTCCATTGCCGGGTACTTTCCCTACTTTCTTTATTCACCACCGGTACCCTTATGGAGAAACGGAGAAAGTAAGTGGAGAAAATGACTGACCTGGCGACAGATTTTTTAATAGAACCTGCCGGGACTAATAGAAAATACACGCGCTGACCGTGATGATCGTTTCAAAAAATATCAAAATATTCAAAAAATTGAAAATTGAACTGACCGTGTCGATGACATCGTGGACGAGTGATGACATATTGTCGAGTTCTTTTTGTTCTCTTGTTTTCTTGACAGAATGGAAGTGTCCGTGAGCGTGAGCTGAATTTGGCTGGGAATGTTGCTCGTTTGGCTCCTGCCGTCCGTCTGCTGGTTGTGTCTCTTGAGGTCCGTTCCTCCGACACAACCCACAACAGCATCCGCCCATTCAACGCACCAACGCCAAAATTACCACGACTCTCCTTCCTCAGTTCCACTTCTTAGCGATTTTACCACCAAAAAACGCTCGCCGTCGCGGTCGCGGTCGCGGTGTGGGAAAAATTGTGCAAAACCGTCACCATTGACCAAGGAAAAAGATGAGATCACCAAATTCCCACCTATTATAAACACATCACATCATTAGAATTCAATCGTGGGTGGGAGTTGCAAAATTTTAGTCACGAAGATCAATGATTCATGAGTAATCGGAAGATCGGATTCGCAATTCTTAATTTTGGTACAATTACAATTACGACTTGACTTACGAAACGACTAAAATTTGACTAATTTATTACCGACCGAGAGAACTAACTGTTGACGAATTTGCAAAACAAAGAAAAGAGAATCGACAACGAGGTAAGGCCGTAAAGAGACGACAATTTTTCATTCATTTAAATATCAGATGTGTAAAAATTTCACACGAACGAGGTGACCAATTTAAAAAAAATATCTATATCGAATGATTATTTAAATACTTTACGTTGGATGTAAATTTGCAAATTTCGCTGTTCTGTCGGTTACTTTGTACTTACCGAATTATCTAAAATGAAAGTGGATTTATTTTAAATGTCCTCGGTAGTTATTCTTAAATCACGCTGTGGTACTTTATCCTACCACCGCTATCGTTTAGTGTATAAAAATAGAAATAATCCTAGAGTAATTTTAATTAGGGATTTTTGCACTGGCTTTGTGTTCCTCTAATGACGCTGCGCTGTGCGAATTTATTTTGAAACTTACAAGAACTAGATTAAGAATGACTCCCTTCACGGGCTGAGCTAATATTTGGTGAATTTTGTGTTTTTAAGGTGAACCCACACACGAAAACTAAACTAACTAAACGGACCGTCTATCAAGGAAGGAGTTCCCTCAGTGACTGAAGCAAAAGACGTGGGCAATCACTTCAAGAGGTCAACGGACAAAGAACTATATTGAGACCGACGGAAGTTCAACATTTTAACCTGCATCATCATGATGGCCTTTCAGCATCAGGCGGGGACAGCCATGGAATGTCTTAGCGTAAGGAAGAAATTGAAGAATCAAATGTAATTTGATAACGTGATGGTTTTAGATAGACGTCGGAGGGTCTGTTTCTTAATTAAATTAAGGAGATATTTCGAGAGGTAGCGTTACGTTTCGTTAACCCACTTCAATAATTTAAAACGGACGACGAAGACACGCATAAGCGTAAAGATAAAAAAAAGTATTACTTCTACTAAATCGAGGACTTCCTGTAAGACTAGACTAACCTTCAACTATTTACCGAAGGTCGAAGGACATCATGGTCAAGTTTGAACATGGTTGTTGGAAGTGAGTTGATCTCACACGTCTAAAGATAGAAAGAAATTGGTCTTATAAGATAAACTGGCGGAAGACTAGACTGGATACGAGTCAAACACTTATCATTTAATTAATTAATTTAACCATTCAGAAGATCGAATCGAGATGGTGGAATCCGACTGGACTAAAGCTTTAACTCATTTTACAGATACCGATTACCCTGCACAAAGAACCAGGAACCGACAATGAAGGAAGAGAAGTTCTAAAATGTGGATTCAAAATCGGTGGAGGAATTGATCAGGATTTTCATTGTTCTCCATACGGGTACACAGACAACGGTGTTTACGTAACTGAAGTAACTCGTGGCACACCGGCAGATAAATCTGGCCTCAAAATGCACGACAAAATCCTCCAATGCAACGGCTATGATTTTACGATGGTCACTCACAAGAAAGCTGTCGATTATATTAAGAAACATCCGGTCCTCAATTTACTAATAGCTCGGAAGGGAGTGACTTCCACATAAACGGAGTCAACACGATGGCACAATTGAAATCTAGAGGGTCCAACGAATAAGTCTGCAACATGAGCATTCCAATTCAAATTCCAGAAACATAAGTGGCAACTAGTAATTAACTTTTCAATTTAAACACCGCCCGTTTTCCTTGTACTCTTTCATTTTGTAACGACAGTTTTCTGTTTTACATTCAAAGTTGAACGAAATTAACGAAACGAAAGCCACAATGACACCAGCCAAATTGACCAAATGATGAAGGTCCTATACAAATACTACTATTTAGTTTTATAGTACTTTTAGTAGAACGTGGATGTGATAGTGATAATGAACGAAATAATTCCTGCTTCTCCGGTAACGTGTACAGCTTAATTCTAATTGTTCTGAGTCTAACAATGTTTAGTAGTTAACTTTTGCTAGCTTGACTACTGACGGACAACCCGTCGTGGCAGTGCTTTCGTGTACTGCCTCTAATCTCTCGGCCTTGTATTGCTATTTTTGTATTTGAAAATTAAGACGGAACATGAAATTTAAATTATCATTCCTTTACTCCAAAATTCCGCATTTGGAGAACCTATATCATTTTCAGACATGAATAAAAAAATAGTAATTTTTAAATGTTAGGTTGCACAAACAATATCCATGTTCATATCTCTGTTTATATTAGAAATCTATAAAAATGGCATTGCTCGATTTAATTTGTCCCTTCCGTTGAACGGGTAAATTATATGCGTTGCGTAGCCATTAGTCGAACTTACAATTATCGAAGCTATTAAGGCTTAAATAGTTTAAAATAAAAAAGTGACTTTAATTTAATTATGTTTAAGCCTGAGTCAAATATTTTAAGTTATAAAAAGACATTGGGTTTGTTTTGTCACTAGTGGTTTTGGGATACTTCTAATTAAACTTGAAGAAACTTTACTTTGTGAGTGACTAATAATAAAACATTATTATTATTTGCGGTACATCTACTTACTTATTCATAGACTTTACTTTTGTTTTAACTCAGATTTTCCAATTCATTCCATTCAAATCGTAAAATTCGAAAACTGAATTGGAAACAAGAACAACAAATATTACATGGTTTGTCCATAATGACAGAGATACATTACATCCACTTCTGTCGAGTCTAGTGTAATCCAGTTTCTTACGGCACTCGCAGTCTCGCAGTAGTGAATTAGATATCAGAATATTGAATTTATTTTTAGAATGCTTTACGATTACATGAAGATGCTCTTCTTCGATACTTCAAGTCAGCAAATACAAAATTATTACCTTACATACTAAATTCAAAACGAACGATCCTTAAAAACAATACACGGTATTTAACATCATATTCTTACATTATGTAGCGTATAATATTCAATCAATCTAAGTCCATATTCCAGAATGATACAGGTCCGCTTTCGATGTCCGTTCCGGCTCTATTTATTGGTAGTACAGCTCAATGTTCATTCCGTCATGAATTTCGTCTGAAAGAAAAAAAAGACAAGTGAAACATTTAAAGATGAATCACTCAAATAAAAAGAAACGTCTAGAAATATAGGTAGGTCAAAGCACCATTTAGCAGACACGGACAAATGATGCATTGATTTTACCAAGCTCAGTTTAAAACAAATTGGGAAATGTGTATTCCAGTTCCAGTCCAGTCGGTAGGTAGATCGGCACGAAATAGACAAATTGATTTACCCCACTAATATTACGAGTGCGACCCCATAAAATGAAATGAAAATATTTAAATGCGTCGGGCGAATACACAAATTAATTCACTTCTAGATTGACATTTGGATTGGTTTCTGCTTCTAGTTCTTTATCATCACTTGAACTAATCTCTCTGGGGAACACAAGCTAACAAGGAAGGTACACCAAGTGTTGGCCGAGTTGAGTGTCGACGGCTATGTTACTTTGAAGACCATCCAAAATAATGGTGTTGTGCAAAATATTAGACCGGAGAAATCAAATTTCGAATTTTAAGGAA
>JAQGCA010000584.1:0-25655 GCA_034698945.1 Protaphorura quadriocellata
CCGGTTACCACGGGAGATGAGAGGTGGATTTGGGGCACCGACTTAACGCGACTCCTACTGAAACGAATCAGCTTGTTCATTCTTCTTGGTGTAATCCATGTCCATGAGTTTTAAACTCCAACTCGCGATAAATCCGAGGAACGATTATGTTCGATTAATTCGATAACTTCGACTGAAGTGAGATAACCAATTTTAGTATTTTTATGAAGATTAACCGTAATTGGTCGAGGATTTGCAATCCGAATTGGAAATATAAATCGTTAGCAAAGACGTACTGTTTCTACATATTGATGAGTTGCGCCCAACAACCAATCTCGCATTGAAGTGATTAATGCAGAAGATTTTTAGGCGATAATATTACGTTTAATCTTAAGATGATTATGTGGTAATGTTCGTCCCTCGTCATTAAGAATGTATCGTTTAGAGTCAATTGAATGAATTGCTGATTTATACGCAGAGATGGTATATTACCTATGATTATACGATCTAATGTGTCTGAAAAGACAATAAATTTTGTTTTGCCTTCTGATAACTTCTTTAAACATAGAATGTTTCAGGAACTTCTCCAGTAGCAATTTCTTTATAGCTTTGCCGCCACCCTATTGCTTGTTATTATTTGTTAAAATTGAATATGTTTTAAAACCGGGGCAACAGAGCTCTTTATTATATCACCTTTCATTTCGTTATTCATTTTCCCAATGACTTTTTTATTGGTATCGCAGTATAGGGCGTGGGGCTTGTCATAGCCACTGAAATCAAAATATATCTTTTTGCGGTTCAAATCCTCGTACGAGTCGTTCGTTTGAATATCATATATTAACGAGCCTGTATCAGTTAATAGAAGTTTAGCCCGGGAGCCATACCAACGTTTTTTTTCCCGTAAGGAAACTTATACATAGATAATTTAGATAGCTCCGGTACTGCACACCCTGTATATAAGGATTTATTGAAATCAACCTTTTTGGATTTCATCCAAATTAGAAGTATTTGATTTCCCTCCAATATTTTGAAAGTTTCACAACGGCAAAGAAATATATTTCATTGCCTTAGCTAGAGTCCTTACTATTATAATTTTTATCATTTTCCTCTTATTTTGACAACCCCTACCGAATACAGAGTTATTCATTAATTTCGTGTTCCTGAAATCGTGTTCAAAACTATTTGCAGCCACAATTCGCTTTGACGTATTAAAATCTATAAATGGTTTCTACCAATTTTGTTTAAATGTGAGAAATATATTCTACACTACATTTTAGTCACCTTTAGTCCTGACTTTACATAATACTTTAAGTTCGACTAGTGTTGGATATACCTTTGCGATCCCCTAAATGTGGAAGAAGTTTAACCTGTTTATCATTATAAGTAAGTTCAAGATTAGAAATAAGATTTTGTATGTAAGAGCTTAAGCTTTGTAGTGGTATAGATGTTTTCTGGGGGGTCAGAGGAAAATCCTTTTGAAGTATGTGCAGACCAGAATCATAGCTAACGTCTATTTCCAAAAAGTACCACTCGGAACGGCTGTCAGGTGTGGCTAAGCATATTTTCCTTATCAACCCACTCAAAATTACTAACAACCATACAATAATATAATATATATACAATAATAATAACCTAACAATTACTAACTTCCCCATACAAATTATTTTTGTCTAAATATATGCCTGACTGGGCTGTTGGATTTGTATGCCTATTACTAGCTTCAGATTGCCGTTTGGAAATCATTGCAACTCCCCCTCTTATAACTGTTTAAAAAAAATATGTAGTTATCAACGTCTGTTAGCTTTTCTAGTCTTGATTTGTAAATTTAAAAGCGGCATCCCATTCCAGCATAGGAGTTGAATATTAGTTTTGAGGATCTAACTTGTAATAGTCTAATGATGTCTTCCGGAAATTCTCAAATACCTCTGCCAAAAGTAGTGAGTCTGAAAGGAGATACAAATCGTCATATTCACCTAAGCTGGCATAGTTGAAACGCTTGAAAACTTCTACAGCATGCTCATAGTCTGTCTGAATGACTGCTTCGTCGTTTAAATGATTTTAAAATTTGGTATTACTCGAAAGTTCTTTTTCGTCGAATTTCTCCCGGCAGTCCATGTAGTCATAACAGTAGACTCCCTTGCGGGACAGGAGTGACTTGCCTTGGCTCATGATTCATTATAGGGAAATGATGCTTGCTTGAGCGTAAATTTGTAACTAGATCCCTTAATCCTGAATTTAAAAATTGTAGTGAGTCTATAAAAAGTAAGTCGTCCAGCTCCACGCTTAGAAATTTCTCGGAATTGCTTAGAATGACCAAAATTTTCTGGCCAAATGTTGCAAGACTGAAGGAAGTGGCTGTCGTACGACGTCAAGTTGTGCAGAAGAATATGAAGTTTTTAGGTTGTTTGAAATTTATATTAAACCCATTATGGTCATATGAGCGGACTTTCGCTGGCAGGTAACAATGGTCTAAAACCCGATCTTCCAGTAAAGGTTTACCACAAATATGGCAATTAGTTACTTTAGCTAACACTCTTTTTGTCTTTGCTGTAGCTATCGCATGTTTAATTTTCTGATAAGCGGAAAGCACATATTGTTTGATTTCAATCATTTCGCCGTAAACACTAGAAATAATTTTACTGTATTTCTTCCACGGTAAACATGCTAATCTATAATTTTTCCATCATTCCGTACAAGAGTCCATGAATATCATCAGCACCTATGCTCTTCTTTTTCATCTGTAAAAGCTGTAGTTTCACTGTTCTGAAATATGCCCTGTTCTAAGAGGGGCTATCCAGGATTTGTTTTCGCCAGAACACGTTGAAAATCTGCATAAACTACAAAGCCCGTTTTAAGGTTTGTTCAAATTTTCAAACTGATGAGACGGTTTCAACCCACTCATATACGCACGAGGAATAGTGTATATACGACTTGATTATTGTATTTTTGGCATAACCTGACGTGATTCTTAAAATCAACATTTCTTGTGAAGCGTTGCAAACATGAGTAACAAAAATTTTCAATGGTAATTCTTTTGACCAATCTATATTACGAATGCATGCGAAATGATTGGTGGATTTAGTTTTGTCATTTTGTGTAGTCGTTTTAGCGAAAGGAGATTAGCAGTTTTATAACGAATATTATATTTGAATTTTGAAATTCGCTGGAAAAAATAGACCCCGACTTATATAAAAAAACATTTACTGCAATCTTATTTGTTTCCTCAAATTTAAATATCTGTTTGAAAGATGTTGGGAATTTATTGTCTTTAAAATTGTAATATTTAAGGTTGAGTTCATATCTGCATCTACCTAGACTCCCACACGGTAGCAAGCTCATATCTCGACTTATCCTACTCGACTTTAAGGCAATGACATCATATCTGCCTATACCTCCTCGCCTGCATGGCTACGTGCTGGTTTTTGCTAACCTACTCGGTTGCAAGGGCAATACCTGGCTATTACTGCATGACTGTAGGCCTAAACGTCACTATTCTTTGTGTATGTTTTTCATTCTTTGGTATTAGAGTCGAACTATAGGTTATGTTGAGTGTAGAAAATCAACTAAGTTCGGCGAATGCCATGCTGCGCGCACCTAGCAGTAAGCAACCAAATGCCAGGTAATGTGCCATTGCGGTGAATAAACCAACCTTCACGATCACATTTCACGTCCACAGTTTCAAACTCCTGCATCAGTTTAACCGCGTTAGCTTTGGAGTGCCTGACTCTAAAGCGGCACTAGTTCTAATAATGAACCAAGGGTAAAATCGGATACCTATGCATTTCCCTCCAGCTTTGCTTTATTCTGAGTTGCTACATATGTAGCACCAGCTTTCCAAATTCGCATTCACGTTCGTCCAGACTCCAGTATCCTACCAAATGTGGAAAGTTTACGTGTTCCATGCTCGAATAGACTTTCGAGGTATATTATACACCCAGGTACTGTTATTTCGACGAGTGGCATATTCAAAACGAGAGATTCTCGGCTGCGGAAAGCATATTATTCTGCTTCCGAATTTTACTTTCAACTGAGGAGTCAAACCTAGTTTGAACGCGCAATGCATAAGGCAATGCTATTTTTACGAAGTAAAAGTTCTTGCATAAATAAAATCTCTTTCGATCATCATCTTCTTCTCACGTTGGTCCAAAGTGATCACACGCATAAACAAGAATTTATCCCACTTTGACTTATAGTTTGACGATAAATGGACAAGCAATTAACATACCATTTAATCTACATTACTTGTTTTTCTACAAAAACTTGTTTAGTTTTTTTGTCACACGGTCGTAAAAACTTGGAAAATTATGGAAGCCTAGATTCAAATGTGTAAAGGAAGAATATTTTCACTAATTCTTGTCATGTTTACTTGAGTTGCTCCAGATTTGCCTAAATTACTGGATATAATTTACAGGTGACTCTAAATGTTACTGGTGACTCTAAATGTTGTAACATGGGCGGCATGGGAAGGTGATGATTGAACGACTATTCTTTCACTTGCGGCGAAAACCTGTTCCTCTTCCCATGTCACCTTCGCTTTTGCTAAATGGACGCAAAATTTACGTATCCTGTTGCCTGCACGTGGTAGGCAGACTTGTTCACTTCATTTCCCAAATACGGACGTCAAAAGTTAAGAATTTATATTACTTTTCGCTGTGAATGGATTTCGGGATTGTAAAATACGAATGAGTCAATTTTGTCTATTTCTACCTCGCGCGTACCTGAACTGCGCCAAATTTGTGTAAGCAACTGTACAAATTAATTTTAAAGTTTATATGTGGCTCAAATGTAAAACATGGGTGGCATGGAATGGCACTCATGAACAACGTTCTTTTAAATACCAGCCGCCATACATTGATCCAGTTGGAACCTGTATATTCAATAGAGCGTGTTTCCACTTTAGTTCCTTCGGAAAGGGTGCGTAAAGGCCACCGCGAATTGGAATATAATATACTATAGTTGATTCAACCTTTTCAACCTTTTCGTTTCTTTAACACAAAGCCGGAACGCGTTCCATATACTTAGTGTAGATTCCACGTAGTTTCTAGCATAAATAACCCAAAATCATTCCCGTTGCCGAAAGTTTCTTCGGAATCAACAAGTAGACGAATGTGGCACGAAATTGTTGCATTGGCCGCCAACGAATCTTCTAGCAATCTTGAATGTGCTCGAGAAAAGGAACTAGTGTGTCGAATTTTGCGTTGGGAAAGTAGTGGTAAACTTTCAACAATCGGCCGTGCACTTGCGTCATCAATTTTGTAAAATCCGTCCTACGTCCCCGACATAAAATCCACATCCTTTTTTCCCGATCTTGGGCAAAAATGGTTGG
The DNA here is from genome assembly GCA_034698945.1 of Protaphorura quadriocellata. Classification (NCBI taxonomy): domain Eukaryota; kingdom Metazoa; phylum Arthropoda; class Collembola; order Poduromorpha; family Onychiuridae; genus Protaphorura; species Protaphorura quadriocellata. Next base: position 5,306 of record JAQGCA010000584.1, read on the forward strand.
AAAGCCCTTCGAAGGTTCAATCACACCATTGACACTGGTGGTTACCACCGTGTCTCTACAGAAGAAACTGCACCCTCCGATTGTAGAACAAAACTGCAATGATTTATTTTTGAAAATCCGCCACTTTTCAATTAATAATTTGTATGACTGGAAATGAGTAATGAGTAGTCATTGCCTCAAGATTATAGGGACACACAATTTGTTTATTGGGAATCGGTCAATTTCAAAGTCAACGCTGTACAGTTCTAACTCGGGAGAAAGTGAATCTCTGTTTCATTGAAATAATTATACAACGTCCGCGTCAAGATGAAATTAGATGAAGAAACCACCACAAGCCGGTTGATAACTTAAAAATATTCTACTCACAGATAAATCTATCCTGAAGTATACACTGTAGTTAGATATCATTCTGGATATTGCTCATATACGACGACAAGATGATACAAATTTGCGTTCTATGCATTTAAAGTGAGTAGACAGATATGTCAGAGTAAAATGTTTTTCTCAAAAATAACAAATCAGGATGACAACCCTTTGACGTCATCGCATTCATCATGATGTGCTGACCCTTAAAGTCTTGTTGGCCTGCCTCGCGTTTGTTTACCAATTTCGCAAATTTGCCTTGATCTCTAGAACGAACAGACCGATTCCGCTGATTTAATGAATGAAAGCACACAAACACAAAAATGAACTCGTGCTCTGTTAGGAGCTGTCTCCTGCATTTTGCACGTTTCAGCCAGTTCAGGCTTCTATGATTTGCAAAAAAAATAATCAAATGTCATTTCAATGTGACAAAATTTTATAAATTTATATTAGTTCTTATTAGTTATAGTATTTATATTAGTACCGATCTAATGACTGAAGGTCGCCTGCTTGGAAGGAGATAACGTCCAAGATGGAAATATTCAGTGTCTAGCTTTAGTCCGAATAGTTTGAAACTCTTGTAGGGGCAGTGACTACAATTACATTTCGCCAATATAAAACCGAGTAATCACGAATGTCAGTTTGTAAAATTTGTATACTAGCAGGTTAGTTTGCTCTTGGCAACACTCGCACTACATCTGACAATGTGTGGGTAATAGATTTCTGTTACCACACTAAAGGCAAGGACCAAATACCTTGTAAGAGTTTTGAATGAAGCTAATCAACAATTTTGCACTCCTTTTGTACGCATCCAGTCCGCCTTGTGAAAAGAGACGTCAATTGTTGTTACTACAGAACAAGTTTTTAAAAGACACCTTCATCTACGTAGTAACAACATTGACATTATCCTTAAACCCTTCCCTTCAGTTGCGGTTTGAATTTGCGGACAATCAGATTAGACTTCTTTGACGTATTGCAAATTTTCCATCGTTTCTGTTTCCATTCTTTGCATTCAGCTTGAATTTTCCAAAGTTTGCCTTTTTGCTTATTTGATTCAACTTGCACAAAAGGAAAACAAATATCACAGAACGTAGAGTGAGTATATAAATAAAGGAAAAAATCATTTATTCCTCATCATTTCTCTTTGCTCGATTGTCAAGAATCAGTCCAATTTAAATTATTCATCGCTGTCCCTGAATCAGACGAACGAACAATTTCTGTCGACGACACTTATGAAAATTGACTTATGGAAGTTTTTCACCACTCTCGTCAGGAATTATTTCCAAGTCCGAATGCGCTCTCTGCCAGTGACACCGCTCGGTGTATGTGTATGTAGTCATTTCCAGTTAGGCTTATCCTATGTTAGTCCCGCATTTCTCATCTCTCTCCCTGCTTCTGTTAATTCGATTAAAAAATACACTGGTCGAAAGCACAATTCAATTTTTAGATCTCATTGATTTATTTCTTCAAATCCTCGTGAAGTTGACATTGCGAATTGCTTTTAGATAATAGTGAGCTAAATTATAATTCCATTTAATTAGTCAAGTCTCTGTAGCATCCACATCGCTGTACAGCCACTTTCTGGGGTACTTGCTCTAGCATCTTCCCAATTGTCACTTTCGTCAGAAGTATCTCCATCCCCATGAGCTTGTCCCGCTTGAGAGGATGCCTTTCGTATTGTAACCTCTTGAGCCCAGGTTACCTGGGGCTAACCATCGGTTTATATTCGTTGAGTCGGGTTTCCCTTGTCTGTGAGACCCTGCCTAGATCTGCCCACTGAAATCTAGGAACTTTATTTTTATGTTGGTGCGGGAGTAGAAGAAAGGAATTTCTATCAAATTCTCTTCTCCAAACCCTATTATGTTCTCTATTAACGCGCTCTCCCTAAAAATTTCATAGCGGGAAAAACTTCTCCTATTCCCCAGGTCATTCTTTTTTATCCTGGAGGGATCTTCCAGCCAACGTCCTTGGTGGTTCCATACTTGGACCCGTGTTCCCACACGGAATTTTCTTTCCATTTCTACACCCGGTCAGGGTTCTTTCTTCGTCTTACTGAAAGGTTCTAACGGAAACAAAATTAGATTTAGAGTTTGTTTATGACGCTTGCCACGTAATTTTGTAAACAACTCGCAAACGGGTTGTCCACCCTAACCTATTTACGAGTTTTTGGTATTCTCTTTATAACGGGAGGCACCTAATGAGCCGCTTTGCCGTCACGATTTGGCATATATAGAACGACTGATACGTCCTATACAAAATTCGAATTCCCGGCCAGAAAAAATTAAAGTTGAAACGAAATTATTGTAATGATCGACGCGGTCAAAATTTTAAAATTCAGATTAAAAGACCGGCCTATAAACCACTCCTTATGGAAAGTACTAAGAAAAGGCGACATAAAAATCTTACGTGAGGAATCATTTCACGGTCTGAATCTGCTCTCAATTTGTGTGTAATTTTTGCAATGATGAGCTGAGCCTCTTATCGAACCGAACTCTCGATTTGGAGTCTTTCCATTTTCATTTTGTTATAAATCAATTATTCGCTTGAGAGAATTAGAATTTTAACTCACTATCAACTGTGAAAACTACGAAATTGGTTTAAATGTATAGTGTGATTGAACATTCGTTTCCTTTTCGATCGTCACTCACGCAATCATTTCCATTTCAACAAAATGGAATTAATGTCTTAGCTTAGCTTTTGTTTGCATCAGACAATCCCTGGTCATTCAAAGATATGTGCATAAAGCTCGAGTTCTTTTTCATTTCTACTTCACTGTGACGCGCGTGATGAATGACAACTAACTTCCTTTGTCTGTGCACGAAATGGCCAACACAAATACATTTGTCACAAATACGAATAAATTAGTAAGACTTTGTCACGATTTGCGTGTTGCGTGCAGTCTAGATGATCATTCGCATCCGTACATGTACATTCGTACATGTAATGATGAGAGGTGGGGAATTCAGTGAAGTTCGTGGCTAGCTCAGATCACTGAATTTTCATCTTTCTATCTCTTATTCTCGTCATTAAACTCGAGGAGCAAAACAGTCTTGACTTCAACAAATGATTTGTTTGGCTTACTTGTGAGGATGTTTTTACATACACTTGGTCAATGTTAACAGTTCTAAAGTCAAAGAGTAAAAGCTAAAGAAGATTGATGATGACGATAAATTTATTTCAACTCGTCATATGAACTTATTTAAGAAGAACTTAAGGACGAATTAACTTACAAATCGAAACCTCTTATTCTAATTTTGCTCTCTTTTTTTAGCTTTCATACCAAGGTTTTAACCTCCTGAACAAGGATGTAATCTTGTCTCCGCATAATTAGCATAAGTAATATTTCCTACACGCGTCGTACTTCTATTCGGATAATTGGCCAGTTAACCTTGCCTTGAAGTATGACGGATTAAGGAAGTGACTTGAAAAATACAATTTGTAGGAAATACGTATATTCACTTTCATGAATAGTAATTATCTTAATTGTTTACTAACCTTTGACCTTTAACCTTTTTTAACTAACATTTGACCTTAATATTTATTGTATAGTTACATTTTGTGTTTCCTGGTTCTTTCTAAGGGACGTAAGTAAGAATGTCATCGTTCCCTTAGCGGATGAGTAAGAATATCATCGTCCTCTAGGTGGACGAGTATTTTCCCACTCGTCCTCAGTGTAAACTAGCTTTTACCTACTCGTTCCTACTGAGGACTAGACCTTGTTGTTGGTTCGTCCTCAACGTGGACTAGTCTTTGCTGACTCGTCCCTATTGTGGACGATACCGTGCCTGCTCGTCCTCATCGTGAACGATGCCAAACCCCTTCGTCCCCATCAGGGAGTAACCTTATTTCACTCATCTCCTCGAACTGATGATAATCTATACTTTACTGATTGTTATACATAACATCATATTAGAAAAGGACGAAACTATACAGAAATTTTTTTTTCATGTGCTGATTTAAAAAATAAAATTCTGTATGCATTTAATGTTTACTTAGAATTTAAAGAGAAGAGAATGATTAGGTGAGTAGCTCACTCGTTAAAACCTACGTGAAAATATTAAAAGTAAAACTTAAAGGAAAGAAAATAACAGGTGAGTAGCTTACTCGTTAAGACCTGTGTGAAAATATATTCGTAAAGGTAACAGACTATTATAAACGTAGTACTATTTGTCAAAACTAATCTAATAAAATCTGATCTAACTCCACAATGATATGGAGAAAACAAGGAAGATACTACGATATTTAAATCTATACATCTAAGCGTGGATCTGGAAAGAAGGCACGGTTGATGCTTGTGCACCTTCTTTACACACTGAACAGGTTCGGGAAAAGTTATGCCGTTGCCCCATATCACTACACTCTCCCGATTGCCGGTTAAACAAAAATTATTGAACAAGGAACATAGTTTTTGAAAGTCTGTATTATCCACGTGAATCACTGAAGTATCGTGATGCTGAATAGTTATGTTCACTTTCCTAACATGATAATTATATACAGTAGAGTAGGAAGCCCCGGTCCAAAAATAATACGCAGAAGTCTTAAGTTTAGTGGACTAGTGGCTCCAGGTGAGTTGTGTTAACCTATTACCACTACTGTCGTGCATTCTAGATACTAAGTTTTTACATTGGTCTAAAGTAACTGCATAGTGGCGTTCCGTTTGTCCGAAAAAATAAACTGTTTTGCTCTCATGGGCCCCGACACTCCAACACTCGTAGCCTGTTGCAATGACGTCCAATAAATATGATGTAATAAGTCGCCGGTATAACGATGACGGGTTAGTCCTCAAATGTGCAGTTGGATGAGTCTGTTGGCAAGTTCTAGAGAGCCGCAACTGTAAAGTGCGTGACTTGTTCAATATTGAGAATTGGATGTGTGTCAAGTGATAGGCTGCTGACATAAGAGGAAGTTCGATTGGGGTAGGACAATTGTCGGTTTAACAATGCGTTGAGTGCATTGTCATTGGCAATTTGTATCTCAGCTGTCAAAGAGTGTATTAGCATCATGAGTACCGTCCAGCTGAACATCTTTACCTTAACAATAATAAAAGAAAATTAGTATGTTTAATTGAAAATATTGAACAAAATGTTTTTTTAAACTACAAAACTACGTCAGAAAAAGAAAAATCGCTTTCCTCATATTCCTCTTCATTAGGTAAAGGGGTTGATGAATTGTTGGGGATTAAATCAGCGAAGTCGCGAAAGAATTGGGGTTCTACGTATTCTGCTTCTGGATGATGCATGTAATATTGTTGTCTGATATCTGCTGGAATTTTGATTCTGTTGGGGATAACTCTACAAAGTGCTGTGTGAAACAGATAAATGTGTTGTGGTGATCCAAGCCTGATATGGTCATAGAGGTTTTGAAATTTGAAGGAAACATGGCGATTTGCGGTCGGATCCAACGGATTAGGTGGAGATTCGGTGGAACTGGTTGCAATGATGGCTCTTGTGATTCCAAGATTTGCTCCACAGGTGGATGCTTTGGCCAAGTTATTTTTTTTGCCAAGTTATCGTCAGTGAGCGTCATTGCCAATTTTGGACAAACTAGTTGGTGATGTGTTAGGTAGCACAAAGTGGGTGTGTGTTTTGTAGTTTAAAATGTGACATTCTGAGGTGTGTTCCAAACAAAGGTTGAAGATTCTTCGTAACAGACAATTGAAGTAAAGTGGCAATCAATTACACTGGAATTATCTGAAGCTGCGAGAAGTCCGGTTTCATGATTGAAAGTCAAATTTAATTTTTGCAAATGGTAATGAACTATCGAATAGGAGGCATTTGACTGAGCTGTTGTTCATTAACATAGTGGTTCGAGAAGCGTAATTATCTTCATCGATCTGATTTAATGGAATATTTTTGGTGTAACCTGGTATTTGACTATGTGTCGACAAGCTCCGAAAAATGGTGAAATTGAACTAACATGAGGTCGGTGTGTCGGGCGTGGAGACACATGTCCAATGTTCAACTGTCTTTGTACATCTAATGAGCTGGAATTGAAGCTTGCGAGATTACATTGGACGTCATGGATGTTGAAGTCACGATTGCGTTCCTGATGAAATAGGGACAATCTTGTCTGCGACATTGCAGAGATCCTACGACATACTTGGGTTGACTAGTATGAAGATGGGCAGCTACTTCAGAAACGTGGAAGACATTGTCTGCTTCTTGAAGTCGTAATTGTAATAAACTGTTGACAGATGACAAAGAAATCCAGAGGAAATAAAAGGAAAAGGAGTTCATTTTCTGTGTGGGAAACAATAAATTGATTAATTTGAAATTTTGACAACTTGAAGATGATTAAGTTGTCCTGATCAGAAAAAAGGATAAAGGATTAAAAAATCTGGTGTTCCTACAAAGGAATTAGATTGGTTGCTAAAGAAGCCTTTGCCGTGGCTTGAAATTTAACAACTCCATTGGGTCGTCCACAAGGTGCTAATGATTGAAGCTGAAGTATGTAGAGCTGAAGGGATATACAAATGATGATCATTGTTGACATGTAGCAAGTATTGTATCTGGTAATTCTTGAAATGTTATATCGCAAAAAGCTGAAGTTTTCTTGATAATTGAAGATGAGCAGATGGTGTGGCAGTTGACGGAGTAACATGGACGTACTACATTCTTTGCGTGAAAATAAGATTAAGTTTGATTGTCTGTCAGTAGGAAGCATAATTTTTTGTAAATGGTAATCCGTGATATTGTAAAGAAAAGAGTTGTCAAGTCTGATTGCAGAAGAAAGTTCTGATACTATCTCAAACTCTCGTTGGAAAATTGGTTTAAATGTCGTATAACTGGGGAATAGGAAATCTGATTGAACTGGATGACTGTTGTAAGGAAAGGAATTTGTCAGATGTAAAATACGTCCGTCAGGAGTAATTTTTTTAAGTATCATTTGAAGGCAGTTCGCGTAAGTCAAATTTTGTGAAGAGAAAGTAAAACTAATGTATTCATGTGAGAACGAATACGTCAGTAGTTTTGTCCGATGTGCTGTAGTGTTCACTGTAGAAACTGATTTAGTACAGGAGAATACGATGTCTGGTGATCGGTCAAGAAGTAATTAAAAAAATGAACTGGTATAGTCAAAGTAGTACTGGAATAGTTGTACAAACAAGTCTGGTTGTAGTCGTATGATTTAGCTAAAAACCATGCGAAAGTCTGATGATTGGTAGAAATTAGTAAAGTCAAGTGAAATGTCAGTAGAAGAAAATAAAACATAGGACATGTAACATTTTTAATTTTTGAGAATTGGGACAGCATTACAAAGAATAGCTTGATTGAATGGCAAATGTACTTGGTTTTGATGTGTCCCACGGGAATTACAATAAGGTGCGCTCAAATCTTCGTTGGGTGCTGATGGTGATGACAGATTTGGGTAGATCGGGTGTATTTCTTTCATTTCCAATGCTAATGTAATTTCTGGTGTGGACTTGGATTTGATCTTTTTTGCCTTTGTAACTGCATTGTAAGATTGTGGATGGTCACGTCTTGGTACACCACTGTAAGAAACTGAGCGTCTTGATAGTCTGGAATTAACGGATGTGGTGGCTCTCTTGCAAATGCTGCAAAGGCCGCAGAAAGTTTGGAGAATTAGTCTTCTGCTTGCCCATAAGAGACGAATTAAAATGTATAAAATGAGGACAAAGAGAATCGTCAAGCCAATTTGGTACAGCAAGTTCTGTACTGGTATAAAAACAAAAGATCTTAATGAATCCGCTACTTGTTGTTGAGCTTCCGACAAGACGTCTCCGCGTGTTGTTGCACGAAGGATGTTGTCTATGGCACAAAAGTGCCTTGACTTTGAAAAACTTGGTCTTCTAACTGATTAAATTTTCTCTCAAACTGTGCTGATGTTGGCAAATATGGAAACTCTCCACATCAAGTGATCGGAAAGTCAGATACTTCATCCTATCAGGATACAAACTATGAATTTAATCTTTCAAATTAAACATATATGAGTTCGTTTAAATGTATTATCACAGTATCATCCAATCTGTTTCCCAGTATCTAAACTGAAAACTTCTGTGTTATCTACGCAACAAAAACTTAAATTTTTACCTAATATTAACCCTTAAGTTATTTCAGACGTAGTAGCAGTGGCACCGAGCATGTAAACAATTCTAAGGACAACAAAAACACTATGCGTATGAAAATCTATTTCATTCAATTTTACATTTTACATTTCATATTCCAGGTTCTTTTACATGTTTTCTGTTGAGTGCAATAAGTCTTCTATATTAATCATAACCATTGACTCGACATCCGAACAATTCGTCCTCCTTTTTTATTTATTATGCAATAGCTGGGGGGGTGCGAGTCGGAGTATACATAACTTCAACGATTATACCATGGACAGCATGGGAAGCCATGTTTTCTCAATTTATCTCCCTTTTGGAGATTAACATTGGATTCATGACGTCATCGGTTGTTTAGTGCACGGAGAAAAAGGTGACGTTTGCATGGAGTTTTACGTGTTCAAGCCATGACCTTCGGTTTCGGTCCATTGGAGACTTCTTTTTGTTGTGTATTTATCGTTACGCTCGAAAGCAAAAAGTATAACATGCATTTTTCGGGTCCGATTAGTTTTCTTATCATTGGAATTTTAATTTCAGACCAGTAATATATTAATTAAAATTAGGTTTAATAATTAATTACTTAGTGAATGAGTAACCAATTTAATCAACTCGCTGACAGTTTTATGGCTTTCAGGTTGTGAATGTGGGAAATCCAATTGAAAAATTTGTATTCAAGTTATGTGATGTTTCGTGACATTATGATTTACCTGTATGCAGCGTTGTGTACAATTCTTTCTGATTTGCTGAATAAGTCGGTGCAACAAAACACAACTTTTTCTAAGACAAAGCCCATTGTCAATAATACTACGTACGTACGTACGTGGGTTGCACGTTTCGACAGCCGTTTGCATTCTGGATCATTGGTTCATGTTGAGCGCGCGCCCCGACATAAGGCGTTGGTCTGACACATGGACTAATAACAGATGTATAATTTGACATGACCCTCGCGGCATTTGATTTGAGGTAACTACCGTCTCAGTTGAAGTCACGGCTTTAGTGAAAAGTTTGCATGGCGTCCTTTTAGTATTGTATTGTAGTCGCGACTACGAATTTCTTGATTTCTATGTATACCATTTGCATTACACATGCCGGCGTTATTTTGGATTTGTTGCTTACCCATTTTATCGTGATTTCGAAATATCAAAATGTAATTGAGACAAAATACAACACAATAAATATTTAATGTGGTGAATTTGGAATTCTCTTAATTGTCATGCTGGATTGCAATACAAAATCTTAATATAAATATTTTAGTTTACATGAAAATTTAACTATCAACGTATATACTTCAACTTCACTTATAGTACTTATTATAGTTCCTGGGATTGTTATTCATTGGCCGTGAACATGAAATGAACAATGAGAAACAACATCGGACGTCTCAACTGTTTCTTTTATTCGTTTTTAATTCGAAATTAAATTATTTTTGCCTGTTTATTTATTTGTACAGTGAGACAAGAAAGTAGCGCAGCCACTCGTGGTACACTTTTGAATAAAATAGGCGGGAATGGGGTTTGGGGTGGCGCCAAAACTTTATCTGTCATAAAGTTCAGTATTGGAGGGAAAGCTTTGGCGCCACCCTAAACTCTTCTCCCGGCACTTTTATTCGAAAGTGTACCACGAGTGGCTGCGCTAATTTCTTGTCTCACTGTATATTCGCCTTTTGCAGATCTAGAAAAATCAACACATCGAATTCAGATTCTTGGATTGAAATTAATATAAGACATAGAATATAAGAAATATATTTTTAGATACAAATTTATGCTTAGAGTTTCACTGTCAACCGCCATAAAACATTATTTAAACTTTGCTACACTTTTGTCAATGGTGTTAAGTTTTGGTCTCTCTCCACTGTGACAGAGTTTGTGTTTCTTGTAGGCACCTGGCGACGAAAATACATTTCCACAGATTTCGCACTTGTATTTTCCAGGGTGACCAGTCTTATGAACGGTCAATAAAATCAACGTCGGAAAGGACTTTCCACACTGATCACACTGATCAATAATGTCTCTCCTTTGTGTGTCTTCTAATGCGACTTCAAATTTACAAGCCTTACAAAACTTTTCGCACACTTCTCACATTTGTAAGGTTTTTCTGTCGAATGAATCATAGTCTTGTGTAAAGCTAAGCCTGATGATTGAGCAAAACTCATTCCACATATTTTACAATTGTGTGGTCTCTCCCCTGTGTGATACATTTTGTGTTCTGTCAAATACTGTTTAAAACTAATACAAATGGTTTCACTGCACTGTGAATTTTCTGGTGTGCGATCAATTTCAAAGAAATGATGAATGATTTTCCACACGTATCACATAATATGTCAAGTTTATCTCCCATGTGAGTTTTGTTGTGAACCCACAAGACAGGTGAGGAAGAAAAACACTTTCCACATGTCTTACATTTGTATGGTCTTTCTCCGGTATGTGTAAATTTGTGAACTTTCAAATTCATACGGCTAGTAAAAGTCTTCTCACAAGTTTCACATTGGTATGGTATTTCTCCAATGTGCATTCGGAAATGAGTCACATATTCTGATTTGATGGTGAAAGTCTCCTCGCAACATCTGCAAATAATTGTTTTTTGTTCGGTATGGGTCTTCAGGCGCCAAGAGTTAGAATCTTTATTAATCCTGGCATCAATTCTTCCAAGTGATCCCGGAATGGCGACCTCAACGTCAGCGGTGGCATCGAGTGGATCTTCGTTACAATCAATTTCGGGCTCAGTTCTTAAATTTTTTTGTATGACGGAAGAATGGTCAAAATATTCAAAACTATCGTTTGACCCAGGCTCTGATTTTAGAATATTAGTCATGGGCGGTTCACAATCATCAAGTGATGTTTTCTGTGTTATAATCCCGTATGGTTCCAACGAGTCAATTGTCACGATATCTCCAACACTCTTCTCAGGATTTCTGAAATAAATTAATAATTATTATTATTTAATCTTTCTGCACGGGTGGTGGTGGGAACAACACATTAAAAAAAATTGATAATTGAAATTGAAATGTCATCAATTTTGCACGTGGTTCAACGAGGACGCCTAATTTTGTCAAAGTACGAATTTGTCCAAAAAAACGAAGACTTAGGTTAGATTCTTTTCTGGCACAAAATAAATTGAGTTCGCGTTGAATGGCTAAACTCAGAATGTCGGTTAATCGAGTTTGTTATTACAACCGGTGACTCTACAAGGGTAGATTTGTTTACATTTGCTCAGGAAGTAATAAACTAACCCGATTCTTTTATGTATAAATCGTGCACAAAAAAATATACCTCAATTGAACCCAGGAACAAGCTGAAACCCAAAAATACATAATTCAAACCGAAACACTTAGCCCAGACACCAAGAATCCCTACTTTAGACCACTAAATCTAGCTCAATAAACCAAAAATACATAATTCAAACCAAACCGAAACACTTACTTATGAAACCAAGAATACTTAATATAGACCAAGAAATCTAGCTCAGAAACCAAACTTAAGTCAAGAAAATTGGCTAAGAAACCAAAAAATACGTACTTTAAACAAAGAAACTCAGCTACAAAACAAAAAATTACTTAATTTCATCTCTCTAGAAACTTAATCGTGAAACTAGGCTAGAAAACCAGATATACAAAGACCGTACCAAGACGCCTGGCCAAAACCCTAAAATACCTAATTTAGTCTAAGATGCCCGGTCAGGTCAAGGAGACAAAAATACCTATTTTAAACCCGTGAAACCGAATCACGAAACTCGACTAAAAATCGGGAAAGAATACTCAATTCCTACCAAGACGCCTGGCTCAAAACTGTAAAAACCCAAAATACCTAATTCAAACAACGAAACTTGGCCAAAAACCAAAAATAACGAATATAAACTACCAACCCGTCTAAACAACCAAAACTACCCAATTCAAACTTAGGACTCACGCCAAAAAAACGAATATATTTAATTTAGACGTAGTAGATTTATGTTCAGAAATGATACCAGTTTGAAATTACAATTTCTGAAACTTCATGAAATTCAAAATCGGAAATGGGCAAGTCCTTTAACATTAATAGTTTACAAATCAACTGTTCACGGGGAACGCCACCGAGATTTTCAATTTTGGATTTTTCATGAAAAGTGGAAATTTGGCTCCAACTGGTAGCCCTAAGTATTAGAATATTTCAGTGTTGAAATAATTAGCCTTAGGTACCGCTAATAGAGTGCGAGAACCACAAATACGAATATTTAAAAAAAAATATAATATAGGTATCCAAAATGATAGTCACAAATTTCTTGAATTTTGACATTTCTTGGAAAAAGTCCATACTCCACATGAACTGTCGATAATCGATCGGTCTCTATTTGGGTTAACTATCAAAAAACCGTTTCTCATAACGTTATCGTTTGTGGATGATGTGAATCCTCAGGCAACAATAAAATAAAAAAATTATATATTCCTGCATTCATACTTTAAAAAAATAAAATATATTGTGTCAGTAAATTTTTTTCACGAGATAACAAAATGCTAGGGAGCAAATTATCTAGTCGGTGGGGTACTTTTCTTAATTTTTGGCACACCTGAAATTGCTGTTTTTTGAAACACTGTCGACTAGAGTTATCCAGTTTTGACTCACACCATTGTTTGAAATTTTGGACGAATTAACCACCATATTTTTGAATTTTAGCATTTCATTGTTAATTTTTTTAACTTACCCCTCCTGGGGTAATTCCTTTTTGAAGGTTTTGACACCAAATTCCTCAATGTCAATTGTGTTTAGCAAATTCTTATCAGGATTAAGTATCATGGGGTTTCCGTTGTTGTGGATCTGGTCAACTTCGACTTTGACCTCAACATTGGTCATCGTGAATGGAATTGATTGAAAAGAGTTGACATTCTCCGTTGCGTTGTCCAAAACAAAATGTTGTCAAAACTAGTCCCGAATCCTCAGTCAGTGGTGACCACGAGTAGAAATATGATCAGTCCGGCTGACGGAACATTGATTTCAATTCATTGAATCAATCAAGATTATTTTCTAATACAATTCGTCAACTGAAAATTATTTAGGTATTCTAATTTTTCACTTCGTTCAATCTTTCTCCGACTTTCGAATTTACCCGGAATTCCTATCAAACATTCACTCATGGGCTAGTGCAAGAGGACTGGGTGGTACAAAAAGTGTTACCTCATCTTAACTTCAATTTTGACGTCCATTTATAACATAAATTAAAAAAAAACAATGCTTGTTAACACCTTTCCTCATATTCATTGGCGACATTGTGAACTTTGTAATAAAGTTAATTAAAACAGTTGGTTTATTTTGTAAACTGCCCGGATAACGTATTCTGGGAGTTCCAGATTACTTCCTAACCTATATGGTGGTATCTAAGCAAATCGTCTATTAATATGATTGACAAAATTCTAATCAGTGTACCCAAAATGATTGTCTATAAACTGTGGAAAAAATAAACGCATGAAACAATCAAATTGGCCACTGCTGACCGATTGACGGAACGTGTACTCATCAAAGTTTAACTTCAAAAGCGTAATCAATGAACAAAAGTGAATCCCGCTTTTGTGAAAAAAAAATTCATGTAATTACGAACGAAAAATCCAGACGCTGCGCCCCTCACGAAGATGCAAATTTTGTGTAACTTCGGGATTGAGCCGCTACCCAGGTTTTATACGCCATCTGTTCGGATTCCATAGAACCCAGTTGTAAAATGTTCAAATCCGGAGATCCGAAATGTAGAAATGTTCGGACCCGCGCGGGTAGTAGAGTGAATAGTCACGACTTCCTCTTGCTTGAACTGTATTGGGGAAACTTTTTGCAAATATTTAAGAGATTTATATTTGGCGTGCCCACTTTGTGTTCTTGAATTTGTCCCATTAACCTCTTCATTTCTCGCTGTTGTCTCCAAACCCAGTATTTCTTACTTTGTGGCCAAATTGTTGGAAGTCTTATATAAGAATGTACATAGTAGGGATCACATGCCGGAATTTGATGAACAAATTATTTGAGTTTTTAAAAGTTGTTACTCAGCTATTTGATGATAAAGGCTAGTGCATTCGGTGCTAGCTTGTGATATTCTGAAATTGACCTGGCATGTCTATGATAAACGGTAAATGTGTACTGATTTAACGAAAAATTATTATTCATTTTAGCTCTTAAGTATTTTTTTTTGCTTTTCACTTATATTAGTACTAATTGTGTTCTTGCTTATTAAAACTGTAATAGTAATGCAACAAAGACATAAATAAACTAAATCAATCAATCAATCAATCAATCAATCAATCAAAGATTCACTTACGTGACATCTGCACGGAACAGAAATGTAAAAATATTGTAAAAATGAAACTTAATATAATAATTTATTTTGTATTTTTAGCAATTGATGCAATACCATTTTAACTCGATCATTTTGTGGTAGCATTACAATACATTTCGTTTATGAGCAGATCGTAACAAGGATGGGACCGGGCTGACGTTTTGTAGAGAATCTTCTAAAGGATCTAGGGAGCTATTCTGCTTGACGTTACGACGCTCACAGCGCCGCTGATTGATTAAAAAAGCGTATGAAATTACACCCAAAAGTGGCTTTTTATTCACATGTCCAAAATATTTTTTCCGAGAAATTTTCCGATGCAATGTTTTTCTATAGAAGAAACCCAATTTTTCACTCCGAATGCCCTGCCAGTGAAAAATGGACTTTCTCCAACCCGATCAATTATAATTTTAAAATTTGCATCGATTGTGATAAGAAAGCATCGACGAAAATATTATATTGAACGCGTTTGTGCTAACAAGGCGATCGGAAATCATTTTTCATGCCAATTTTTACTTAGCCCATCAGCGCCGCTACGCGCATTGGATTGTCCTGCTGAATAGCTCTCTAGAATATTCAAAAGATTCTCTATACACAACATATCTCGCTTCTGTGCGAACCCCCTTGATAGGGGATCGAGGCAAAGGTTATCGTTTTACCCTGTACAAAGTGTTACAAGTATAAGTACACTCAACATAGTATGCCCGGTTTCTTACTGAAAATGTATAACTGCGCATTCTTTCTCGCTTGATACAACAGCCAAATCGAAACCATTGATTCGAATTGTGAAAATTGTTTAAATCAAAATTAACTTCAATATTCCACAATTTCTCTAGTTAACTCTAATATCTGTTGAAGATCGTCGTTCATTGGTCTTAGCGCAGGTGCCCCCAGAAGTGGGAAAAAGTTGTTCAATATAACTACGACCGGTCCGTATGGATCCTAGCATCAAAGATTCTGAGTAGGTGCCACACTTGACTTTGCAATGGATTGAGAATTGAAGAAAAGCGTAATAGAGTGGGTGCAATATTTCACATACCTTGCATCGTATGCAGGGGTTTCGAATATCATGTTGTAGTGCGTATGACAGGAAAAAACAACAAACAAGAATGACAAAAACAATTATGGCGAAGTGGTGAGGCGAGAATGCCAAACAGGACCACGGCATTCTTTACCGACGGGATTACCAACCCATATGCATTGGCCATATGGAGTTGCCTTACATCGCTGCTTATAGGAATCGAATCCATTTAACTGGGCTTATTAAAGGTCTCCAGGGAAATGTACTAGAGGGAGCGACAAAAATAATCATGGAAAAGTGGCGATCGATTATTAAACACAGGATTACAACCTACTTTTTCAAGGCTACAATGGATACCACTATCAATTATTAAAACCAGAAATTTTTCTATATATAGGCAATCCGGTATATCCACAAGTCTAAGAATTGTCATATCGCCTATTTTTTTAAGAACTCGACTCGACTTCTTTCCGGTCACGGAATGTCGTTCTTTTGGTCGCATCATGTGCGAGTGGAAATAAAACATTTGAAAGCTCTCACTCTCACCTTCACTTATGCTGCCAAGGATTGCATTAATTATTAAAGAAAACAACGGTTGTGACGCAGGGACGCTCCAGTACCAGTTATGGATGTTCTAAAATATTGAGATACACTTTTGAATAATTAAAAAGCAATCCATTTCATATTTGAAATCCAAAATATATAGGGTACTAAATATACTGTTACAATTTCAATATTTCATGAAATTTGTAAAGAAAATTTCTCAAGAAACAGCATTGGCGTTGGAACAGAATAATTTAGTGTAAAAGTGAGCATTGCAACTCATATTAATTTTCGAGTTTTCGTTGAAGGGGCTATTATACAGAGTATCACAGAAGCTAAATAACCTGAAGCTATGTTTGTATTTCTTGCAACCATCCCCTCAACTGGTTGGAGAAGTTCTATGCAAAATTATTGCTGAGAGCATATTTAGCACTTGAGGCTCACAATGTACTTCTACTAATGTACTATATTTGCTACTACTAAGTACGAATTCACGGTGTTGGCGCATATACTTAGTGATAACATGAAAAAAACGCATGAGCACCAGAGCGACGTGGCACCTCTGAAAGTTTTCACATGGCGTGGTAATCATCCACAACCGGGTCCCATACAGTGCTCTGCTGTATTACGAACGACAGAATGTATCTGAATAATGAATGGACTTTTCAGGGTGTCAATGATAAGAAAAATGCTGAATCGATCGATTCGAGGCGCTGAAACGGCCAATAAAATGAGCTTAACTATTTGTTTCGTAGTCCAGTAACGGTTAGACTTGCAGTTAGTTGAATCGAACTTTTCACAAAAGATCTGTTCAGATAATTTGAAAAGTGTTTATCCGTTTTTACGGTGTAGATAGTGAGAACCACAGCTAATCGTCACCCGCAGAATCATGAGGTTTTACGCATTGCTTGTATGTGTGCTTAGTTTCTTCGGTTTGACATGTAGTCTTGAAACAATGACTTTGGAAAACATTTTGACTCCATTTGCAAGCTGTAAAATAATTGTTCACTCATTTGACGACGAATTGATTGATAATACAGTCTTGTCCACAGTGAATGACATAGGAATTCCAATAGTATATATGAAATACTATTACACTTTCAGAAGTACAAATTGGGATTCTTTTGAAGGTATTTGTCGAGTGCATTTATTCGTATTGCCTCCTTCATTGGAGAAATCAAATCAATCAAAGTTCCGGTCATACAAATCGATAACAGTATTCCACAGAGATGAGAGGAACATTGTAGTGTTGATAGCGCCATCTGGAAGTACAATTGAGAATTCATGGTATTATTGGAAAAGGTACTGGAAAAGAGCGGAACGGAATGGATTGATTCTTCTCCCAAATTTGTTGTACGCCGAATACGTCTGGGTAGATACAGAAGTGGATGGTGAATTTAAACAGGTGTTAGCAGTTTTAGAGGTTTCGCTTTTGAAACTTTACTGTGGAGGGCAGAAAAGTTGTTATAAAGGTATATTTAGCTACCCAACAACAATTGACGAGTTCGTTCGACTAACCCGCCAAATTGGAAAGGGGTACAACGGGTGGTCCGTCTTTGCAGGCCTTGGTATGTCCAAATTTCACATTCGAAAGTCGTCTACTATGACTTTCCCGGCGTTCTACAGTACCAGGACACCTTGGGTTATACCGTGTAAAATTATGCAAGAAATTGGTGTATACCACAATTTTACATTACTGGAATACAAAGCTGTTTCTAGCTTCAGTGAACTGGTGATGGCAACAATCAGCCCCTACGCATACCAAAAATTTGGTCACGATTCAACTTACGTCCCTTTTGCGTCTGTATTAACAAACATGATGAGTTATCATTTCGTGTATTGTAAAAATGAAAGTGAGTTTGAAATAATCTCTAGCTTCAGTGCTTGGTTTAAGCCAATCGATACACTAACCTGGGTGGGAATCTTAGTAACAATTATTAGCTTGTCTGCCCTTATTGTTATTAGTTTTGACATTCAAAAAATGGAACTTATGTATGCAAATATTAGCCATACATTGTTAACCTTAATCGGAGCATTACTATTCCAGGGAATGACGTCCAAAAGGTTCATGTGGTTGTGCATTATTTGGGTATTCGGTTGTATCATTATAAGCAATGGCTACACTGGGTTCATCACCATGTCCTTCATTGTTACTCGAAGGATTGAACATATTGACACATTCCAAGAATTAAGCAATCAAAACTACACACTTGTATTTCCTTCTAAGAAAATTGAGTCAGCACGAGAAGATTTTATTCACTACGCTGAAAGGAAGAAAAACAAATACATTGTGGAATTGAGTGAAACAAACGAAACTTATGAAGGTAAATGGAGTTCTGGGAGGAATTTTTACGATTATGTTTTCAGTACTTCTAACAAATTCACCATGGTCGGGACAATTGAGTTGTCAGTTTTAGATGCATGGAAGCAAAAAGAAATAATAAACAAAAGGATTGGCATTTCGTGTCATGCAGGAAAAGAAAATTTTCCAGTTGGTCTCGGACAAATGTTGTGGTATATGACTCGTCCGGAATTACATGAGAGTTTTTCTCGAATAGTAAACATCGGAGTTTTCAACCTGTGGGACAAACTTTATTTTCAAGCCATCAAAATGTACAATCGCGGGGGACAAAATATTACGAGTCCAAATAATTATAAAATTGAAGAAAACGTTGAGGTGAGAATGTTTTCGACAAAGAATCCTCAATACTTTGTACTTATCTATGTCTTTATTCTGCTCTTTTTAATCTGTACTTTTGAATTCCTCGTAGAAATAAGTACGTTAAGAATATAAGTTAAGCTAACCAAGTTAAGATGTGTTGGTTGCATTGAATCTATTATACTTCAAAATCAGGACTTAAAATAGATCACTCAGGTAATTAAAAATAATTTTTCTCTACCGAAGCTACCATAGTTCGGACTTGAGTCTCTTTGAATTTACTGGCTTTATTGGTTGGTAATGCGTTGGTCCGTGTTCCCAGCGGGCAGTGGGAGAACTACCTCTGTTTTCCTTCAGAAAAAATCTTGATCTATGAGACGGAACGAAATATCAAAGGTATCTAGCACGTAGGTAACACATTTCTCTATCCATTTCAACTCTCTATTCTATGACGGGAGGAAATATTTGTACTGCATGGGGCTTAATAAATACAAGCACTGGGCGTTAACGAGAAAGAGATCAATTGTTTGGTTGCGTTTTCGCATGGATACGCGAATTTATGTTATTGTAGTCTTGTAGATTTGACTTTTAATTGTGTTCGTTGAAATTTAATTGTAGTAATAATAATAAATGTTACCCTCTGCGGTTGTACTATCAATATTTCATGCAATCTTCTCTATAACATGGAATATTGCAAATTTGAATCTCTTGTTCAATTCACATTATTATTAATACGCCTTGGCGAGTTCGTGTTGAATCTCTATGAATCAATTTACATATAGTATTCTTTGAGGAAAAGGAGTACAATAATAAACATTCGAGTCTGTATAGAGAGCCCGTGGTATTGGAGAGTAGTTGATAGGGTATCAAGAGTGGTTGAGAGGGTATAGAGAGTGGTTGATGGGGTATCGAGAGTGGTTGATAGGGTATCGAGAGTGGTTGAGAGGGTATAGAGACTAGTTGAGAGGGTACAGAAAGTGGTTTAGATATGTGTAAGGTAGAACGCTTCCACGTAAGTGATTGGATGTCGTCCTATCTCTTTAACATTAGGGGGCGTTATCTCTCCAACGTTACATATGATATCACGTCATACTAGAAGCATGTGTACGATAGACCATTACGGGCATGGGGTGATCAGATTTAAACATTACGGGCATGGAGTGGTCAGATTTTCTCTTAAGCATTATAGGCATGGGGAGGTCAGATTTTAACATTACGGGCATGGGGTGGTCAGATTTTGTCTTAAGCATTACGGGCATGGGGAGGTCAGATTTTGTCTTAAGGCGAAGTAAGAGGTTTTGAGACTATCGAGACCTGAGAACCTGAGAATATTAGAAATTACTGTCAAGTCGGATTGAGTTTGTTAGCTTGATCATACGATTCTGAACGAAAACTATTTCGAAAATTCCAG
>JAQGCA010000585.1:0-25649 GCA_034698945.1 Protaphorura quadriocellata
ATTTAATTTCTGATCTGCCAGTATAAAAATTATTTCATTCGGTTCAGCGGTTTTGGCTGTGCAGTGTTTTTTATGGAGATCGCAACGAAACTATTATAGCGGGATTATGAAAATCTGCCTATAAAGAAAAAATGTTTGACTAAAATAATTTTATAATTTTAGGAGGATTCATAGGGTGGAACAGAATGATCCCCCCTATGCTCCGATTATGTACCACGACGATCTATAAGGATAAGCAATACTTGCATTGACAATCGCAACCATGAATGGGTACCGAATGGTTGAGCTTCCTTGATAAATTCTGTCAGTATTGGCATCTGAGTCAGATGTATTAGACATCTGAGTTGTATCATTCGTGATTTCTGTCCTGCTTTCAGCAGACCGAATCGTAATAAGTGACGCCGTAGTGCTGGCCTGTAACACAAACGTCATAATTGCAGTGAAAATATTCACAATTCCTTCATATACGAAGTAATTATGATATGAATTAATTATTAGTATCGTACACTCCCATTTGGGGTGAGTCACATTGTTAAGGTCCAGCGGGCAACGAATTTTTCAAACATACGAAATACCAAATGAATGGGAGAAATCTAGACTCCGATCCGAGGGTGTTTCAGCTAATTCTGTGCCGTCATTTCTTATGTGGACATATCGCCTGTCCCAAAAGCACTTTTGATTGCTTGAGAAGCCAGTTGCGGTCATGCAAAGAAAATATTAACTTGATTTCGCTTGCCTTATTAATTTTTTTATTTTGCGGTTATGGCCGCAAAATAAAAAAATTAGTAAGGCAAGCGAAATCAAGTTAATATTTTCTTGCTGGTAGAGAAAATCCTCTTTAAACAAATCGTATCAACTGTAATAGAATTCTCACAGTTGTAAAGTTTTACCGCTGCGCTATTACAACTTACTACTTATTCACTTACTTTTTTGTTTACGACTGAATGACAATTTATTTCAATTAAACTTACCTTGTTGTTGGGCACATGACAAAGCAACAAGATGACGATGGCTGGCACGAGAAATATCGAGATAAACCTGTTTTCTACAAAATTGCCCGTATTCTTCATCTTTGTTTTAGGCAAAGTAGCGGGGGGAACGACCAGACGACAAAATTTCCGCTAGATAAATCTGTGAGAATGCTCGAATTCTAATCAAGCAAATGTGACCAGACGACTTAGCTAGAATAGATTTTTTACTGTAAATCCTAGACAACGTTACTACCTCCTACCTAATTCCTACCATGTTCCATGGCATCCATGAAATTTAACATGTAAAGCAAATATTCATAAGAATGGTTCAAATTGTGTTTAATTTACTATTTTTGAATCTTTTGGTTATTTTCTACAAAACAAAAAATATATTTTAACTAAAATACGCGTGTCTAACAGTCATTCGCTAATTTACCGTAGTGTCAGAAGCGTGTTATTCTTATTAATTTCTAATTCTGTTCCATCTCGAAGTTGTAAATTTATAAGTCCTTTCGCACCTTCCTGTGACTTCGCTGAGTTTCAGCGGCGGTCTGCATCTGAATGTAAGCAATGGGCCGAGTGCTTCAGTTGGTCCACTTCCTTGTCGATTAAAATTATATTTTGACTGAACTCCAATTTCGTTTGTCCAAGGGCCTTTCTGTGTCGTAGAGGTCCAAGGATTTTGATATGGTAGAATTCTCTTGGTCTCTGATGTCAAAACTCTATCGTTTCTATCCCGCAATTTACTCCACCATAAAGGGTCATTCGTCCAAAAACGGGTAGTGTACTCTTGTGGTTGTGGCTGCGATTCAGGTTGAAACCATTGGCAATTTCCGAACTCGAATAAGAAACAGACGCAGATAATTTGTAGTCCCACAGATTTCCAGTTGAAATCCCGAAAGGTTCTCATTTTCTTAAAAGATAAAAATAGGATAAGTAGGGTAGTTTGTAACCGTTTGGCCCGTTCTGAGCGTTACCAGAAAGAATACTGATATAAAGATTTTGTAGCTTTAATTTCAAATCCGAACCAGTAGAACTATAAGTGAAACCGAGAGTTGTCGAGAGCGGAAAAAGTGAAATGCAATCTAATTACTAACTCAGGAGTGGTAGTGGAAATTTCGATTAATTTAGCACGAATTCGCAATGATGCTGCTGATAGCTCACCAGCTTCTGTATAAAATTTTCTACAAGATCTGTATCCCATCTTTTCGAGTAACCCCATAATTCCGTATAAAAAAATGGTAAATGGCTATATGATCCACCCTGCTGAGGTTGAAACGTAATCCCAACGCGAGCGAATATTATTCGTTACAAATAAGCAATTTTGTGTACTTACGAGTGAGTTGTCGATACGATGCTTAGAAAATTGTTGGAAAATAAATTATCGAACCGAAAATGGTTTCTGCTGAGACGAGGTGCAGTTAATACATTGACCACGATAAGACATACAATATGTAATCAATTATATTCCTTGAAGTGAGTCATTTCCAGGAAACTGATTTGGGTGAAAACCCAAGCCGTATTCAGCGTGCATACGACAATGATATTTGCATATATTTTTTAAGTATTTTCCTACGTAAGAAGCGGTTAACCACGACTTTTCCCATTAGGTGAGAGCAGATGACAAATACACATTAAAAACTAAGAAAGAGTTTTGTGTTTAGCTTGAAGACCCAGAATTATTGGAGTATTTCGCTGGCTTGACGTTTGTACTATGCTAACGAACGAATTATTTTCACTAACTGCTGAAAATAGAACCTCATGAGTTTAATTAGGAATTCATGGAATTATATCGTGACATAAGGTCCTACGATTCTCTAGCATATTAAGGTGACATGATTAGTCCTTTTGTGTACTACTGGAACAGACAGCTATTTCGTCTTTGAAGGATTCGATTCCTTGGGCAGACATGTCGTGGTTGCTATAGATGTTTCCTCTAACGACATTTTTACCTTCTACTTCGGGTACTTTCCGAAACACGACTGTATGTTCGTTTAGGAAATGGACTACCCAATTCGGGTTACCGTTTGTGCCATCCGCCAGCATTACTTCACTTTTGCGCGTTCCGCCAATCACTTTATACATAAGCACATAACTAACTTAATATACAACTGATTTGGAACCATTAAGAACAAACCACCGTTGAGCGGACTGCACAAAAGATAATCCCAATTGACTAGACTTCAACCATCGCGGTCCATTCCCGAAATACGAACAACGAAAGTGTGTTACGTTGTGATCACTAGGTTTACTGATGAATATTCGACAAGAAATGACTCTGATTAATGACGAATTTTCAGACAATGGTGGTAGTTCGCAATTTTGACTAGTGAATCTGAGAGCATGCATAATTCTGTTAGGTTATTCCAGAATGTACAGGGATGTACCTTACTAAAGTTCGCAGCTCCCGATGGGTCAAAATGATGATTCAAAATAATAAAACTGTCTTGATCCTTTAACCTCATCGGATATCTCTATTCTAGAAAACCCGATCACTTGCTGACTAATGATCAAAAGAAATTAGCATGAAGAGTTTCAAATTGGGCATGGTCAAATTGTATTATTCTTAATTTCTTAGTTAATGTAGACATGTGTGAGAGTACACAGTTTTCCAACACAGACAGACAGTCGTCTTTGAAAGGCTATTTCATTCACACACGGAAGCCATCCTTTCCTATTGTACTTCGACGACGTAATGAATTTGACCGTCTGTGCCTAAATTCCGGCTGTTTGCTATAACAAACCAAAAGAGAGAACATTTTCAGCAATAGTCATTAAAATTACATCATAAGACTGACCAAATTTGGTGTAGCTAATTCGATTAAGTGCGCCGTAATCTGCCAGAATCATGGAATATCTTCAAGTTAACGTGGAAGACCCGTTCAGAGGGACCGGTTTTATGGAACATAATTCGGGATTAGTGGAAGTTTATATTGAACATTGATTGGCATGACGTAGTGTTACACCGCGGACCGGACTACGCAAGACCTGGTCTTCTAGGCCGGGTTATCACTTAAGGTGGTCGCGGGAAGCAACGATTTTCACTGTATCGAAGAATAATATTCGCAAGGGTTACTTACTGTAGACTCAGCTCAACACGTCTGATCACTACTGGTACTTTCCTCAAGATGTCTGGATATCTAGTCTTCAAGAAATCGTCCTCTTGGAAATCCCTCAAATCTAAATTATGCGTTCCCGTCAAGCTCTTGCAGACTTCTTCCCAAGCTTTAAACGAAACTCCAAGTGAATCCGTAACATACTTGTAGCACAAAATGGACATTCCAATGACTTCGAATAGTCTTCGAAGTATTTTATGTCCATTTTTAACAATACTTTGGAAATAAGCTTCAACTCTTCTGAGTTCAGTGAGGATGTCTATTTCATCCTTATTCATACATTCCTTATTTTTACTCATCTTGTCCAGACAACTTGTCATGTCTTTCAAATTTGTGAGAAACTTTTTTCCTAAAATGCCAGATTTCCCAACTGTCAGAATCGTCAATACGGGGGGAAGTAATTTTCGAAGTTTTACAAAAGAATCCGCCACTATTTGAAGACTGTCATTAATGATTGACATCATTTGGAGCCTTTGGAGTCCATTGAATGAAAACCATTTTCGTTTTACAGCTGTCCGTGTGTAAATTTTTAGACGATGATAAAGGCCCTCCTGGTGTATCCTACTTTCAGACAATAGCGATTTTTTAACAGTCAAAATTTTGGAACCAGCTTCCAAATTGACAGCGGTTCGAGTATTGACACTAATAGAATCATCAGCATCTCCATTTGGATCTGGATCACCTTCCGTCAACATTCCAACCGTGACCTTCATATGATGAATATAATTACCACCCACTTTGGATAAATTTTCGAGTGGGGCATAAAATTTCTCTAATGATTTTCCCGTCAAATCTCCTTCATAAACTGTACGAAGATACAATTCATTGAGTGCGTCAATTTGAACTGTTTCAGCCAAATCATCAGCCACATCTTGCATTCCATAAGTAGCAATCCAGAGTTGTGCTGATAAATGAGTCAATTCTTCCGTTTTCTCTGGAAATATTGGAAAACGTAGTTCGTCATTGATGGAACTGTAGAGCAACATGACATTTTGCCAATACTTCTTGACTCTCTGGGCGGATTTAAAGTATCGAGATTTTGAAAGTTTGTAGGAACAATTAGCTAAACATTCCTGGCGGGTATTTATAGTGGTACTCGCACCGGGATTCCTCAATTTATCTGGTTTATCACTTTTCGATAAACTTAGTAGATTTGACTCTTGTAGAGGCATTCTACCAACATGTGACACTGATCTGTCGTCCAGGAACGAAACGTAATCTTCACCATGGCTCTCCACTGAGATTATCTCCCCATCCGGAACCGAATCCGGAAGAGACATTATCTGTAAAGAAAATTTCATAGAGCAATTCGAAATTTTTATGTCAGAATTTTAGCTCTTAACGAACTTACTTTATGCAGCGTAAGCGATTAATGTGAAACTTACCTTTTCCAATAGTTCAAGAATCAGGAGAAACTATCGGGTTTCAGACTTCCGAAAATATCACTTGACTTCATTAGTGACTACGACAAGCTGACATTTCCTAAAATAACAAACTCAGAAATGGGCCCTGACAACAAGCATTTTCTGACAAAACAGAATGCACGCGTTCGCACAACCACATCCAACTGGTATAACGTGTACAACGATGTCAATTTTGGATTTTGTCCTTTCTTTCGATTGTCATACAAGAGGAAATCGTATCGGAAATACGAAGACAACATAAAATCTGAAGGTACTACGGTCATACACAGGGTGTCTACGAGAAAGCGCACAATCGTATGATGATATTTTAGCTTAGTTACAAGAAATTATGCTCCAGTCAGATTGGAATTATTTACAAATTGTAAGGATTTATTTTATTCCACGACGTAACACCACGGTCAGTCCTCCGGAGTCTACTCTCAGCGATTAGTTGTCGAGGAAAAAATAATTCTGTAAATGAATGGTATCGTAGACTTGGTTGGCAAAAATCAACAATTATTTATTTTCTATATAATGACGAACATTACTCACAGCACTACGTACATACATATTTTTAGAACAACACTCTTATTCTTGCATACGTTAGTGACGCTGATGAAAATGTGGTGTGATGATGGCGATTATTTGAAGAGAAACACCACATTTTCTGATTGGTTCTGTCTGTTCTTCTTGGATTTTCATTTATAATTTTCAACGAATGTGGGAAGATTGGGAAGACTGGGAACCCTTTCGAACCAACCGAAATGCTTCGGAATCAATGTTTTGTCTAGCACTAATAGAAAATAATCTTAAGCGTTCAATAGCTTTGCCACCGTGGACGCTAAGTCTGGCCACAAAATCATTAGGGCGATCGGGGTCACTTGATGCTCTCCCACGTTGTTCTCCTTCCTCATCTTCGTCCTCATCTTCACCCTGGTCCCCTCCGGTCTGAAGGGCATCAAGAAATTGCTCCAAAATGTCATTTTCATTATCACCTTGTTTTGTTTATAAAAAAAATACTCCAATTAATTGATACTGGCAATACCGCATGCCAAATGTAATGTGCGTATTTTTTAGAGAACAAGTCGTCTCTATTTGGTAGAACCCATTGAAGTAAAACCATAATGACCTCATTAGAGGGTGTTGTCTTGCAATAATATAACGAGCATAGTGCCAGCCAGAGGGATCGAGCCATCGACATGCGGAAATTCTGAAGTAAGCTTAAGTGCCTGTACAAATTTGACACACCAATATACTAACTACCTTCACTGCTCACCCTGTTTTGTACGGTGTCTTTTCAGTTTGTTAGCTCTCAGGATTAACTCTGCCTTGAGACTTGGATAATTCGAAAATATTTCTTCAAAGTCTTGCCGATGAAGAACCCCGACTTCGCTCTCCAACCGAGCAATGTACGAGAAATGATATTGTTCACGCGGGAGTAATAATTTTACCTTAAAAGATAATCAATGTTAACATTTTAATATCACCGTAATTTCACAAGGTAGTTCATGGCCTTATTGACACACCGCAGGAAGTTCAACCTAAAAAAGTGAGGCAAAATGTTAATTCAGATAGAGAATCTAATTAGAGGCTTGTACTCTGGACATTTCAATGATGAATCAATTTTCGTAAGTGTGGTGAGGAATGCTTTAGAAGACACAAAGACTCCAAAAACCAACAAACAAACAAACAAGCAAACAATCTTATCTATCTTGAGTTTTGTGATCACAGAATTCACATACGTATATCGCGCATTCTTTGTCAAAATATGGCTTATCATCTATCTAAGGGAGAAAGCCCCCAACCCAGATAAGCAAGAATTCATCTCATACAGAATCTCATGTAGAGTTCGAAAAGGGTTCTCGAATGCTCAAGTTGCATGAGCGGTATGGCACGTGCGTGCTGAAATTCTGCAATAAAACGAAATGAAAGTGGAATAAACCAAGAATCTGAGAAGCAAATCTGGATTTGAGCGCGCTGCATCGTATGTAAGAAGTGAGAATTGAACATCAATTTAGATTCTATAAAATTTGCGCAACTCACATTTTATGACAACCCGAAAGGCTTGGCTATGAACAGGGCCATAAATATTAGTATACTGCACAGATTTGGGTAGTAGTGCCCACAAGGGTTCGTGATATCTATCGGGTGGATAGATATCATGATATCTATCACGATAGATATCGATTGATTGTTTCGTTCAATCGTGATTGTTATCCCGTTAGATATCACGATTGGTATTTACTTTCACGCATCAATCAATCGATTTTTTTTCTATGCAAAATACATCATCGGACTGTTTCTGAACCGTTCGGCTCATTTTCGTTTTTCAAGCCTATTTTCAGTTTGTATATTTAACAGGCCAATCGAATGATAATGAGCCGAGTGAAATCCAGAAATCCATGATTTCGCTTGGATGGATCAGTGTATTCAGAGATTCATCCGTTTTTTCGAACTCTGACGAATCCAAACATACCTCAGGGATTTTATTTTTATTTTACTTTACTTTTCGGATATCTATCCAAAAAATCGGATACCGTAAATCCCCGAACAGTAACCCGGGTTAGTATTCTTTTAGGCTGCCTCGAGACCGGGTTTGTATTCGAGACCCGGGGCAAGGTGATACATAGGTTCTTATGGAAGAATGCATTATTTGACCCGGTTAGTATTCGAGACCGGGTTACTATTCGGGACCGGTTTCTAATCGGGGATTTACGGTATCTATCCAAAAAATCGGATATCTATCCAAAAAATCGGATATCTATCCAAAAAAAATCGGATTGTTTCTAGATAGTTATGGGTTTTTGGGGGGAAACAATCCATGGATAACTATCGAAACAATCTGATATCTATCAATAAAAATAGGATTGATTGATTGTTATGAAAAAATCATCATTTTTACGAACCCTGCCCACAGTAGAGAAGTAGGTCATAATACTCAGCATAATCTTGCCCACCGCAGTAGACTTTCTCGGTTGAGGCGATAAACCATGTCGATTTCTGATCACTAAAACCTCTAGACTGTGGGCATTTTTGCCTAAGGGAATCAGTTAATTTGAATGGAGGTATGCTTTGACCTCCGAGTAATGGTTTTAGTGGTGGCGTCTTCAGTTTATTTTAGTTGTGAGTCACGCCCTTCGCTCTTTTCGGGCAACCTAAATAAGTTTTTGTGCTTGCGTTTCGGCTGTTCCCACCTCTCCACTCCGGGGTTAATATCCAATTCGAAAGAAACGGCCCTAATTTGTTCAAATTACCTCTCCGAAACATTCGTTCTCATACAGGACCTCCACACACAGTTCCAAGTTCTGATTTTCGTCTAAAATGACAATTTCTCCTTTTTTGATCAAGTACATTGCGTCACACATTTCTTTGGCTCGAATGATGTGAGCTCCAGGTAAATAAATCTCATGCTTCATTCGTGCGCAAATTTCACGGGTAATAACTTCATCCACTCTACTCAAAATTCGACACTGAACAAGAAATTAGATTTCGTAACACGGTTTCAGGAAAATAAATATTTTTTGAAGGTTATATGTACGTACCCCCTTCACACTAGGTCCATACACCTCGAAAGCAATATCAGCTCTCAACGGGTAAGGCAATTTTTGAAGAAGGTCATAATAAGACATCCCTTTGGATTTCTGCCAAAGTGTTTTGTAATATCTGCGTACTTCCTTCATCTTAGGTTTTGTTAGTCCCAGCGTCACAAAATGTTCCTGAAAGTGAAGGAACCCATTTCTGGTATATGAGGCGAAAGAATTAACTTTACCAGTGTTGTGCCCACACTCGGGATGATCGACTTTGTATTAATAATAGCCAATTCATTTTTTAAAAAATTGGGATTTTGAGGTGCTTACAAGCTACAGTTGGCCTAACTTTAAGTTATGCGTCCATAACCCATCCCGCCCGGTATTTCGCAACCGAAAATGCTGATAATCTCATAATGATGTAAGCGAGATACGGGTGAAATTTCGAATGTCATGGTTAGACCGAGAAAAGATTTAATGAGTGGTAACTGCATCGATATCATCATAAATACACACACCTCTAAAATGGCGAGTTCATGTTGATAATGAATTTTCCGGGCGATTTGAGATGCTAAGCATTGCATCATTTCTCCTACCAGATAACCAATCAAAAATACCGTAGCAAACATCATACAAATTGTTAACGTGATTTCTTGTAAAGTTGATGGCAGGACGTTGTCCAACCCAGTGAAAGTAATCAAAGTTGTCACAAAGAATAATGACATGAAGTATCGTGTTGAGACAGAAACTTCTTCGGGTTTAGTAACTGGAACAAATATAAGTTTATAATTTTCCGCAAGAGTCGGTTGTTAATCTAACAAGAAAGTCGCTTCTCAATGTTTACGCTCATTTAATTTTAAATGTAAAGACGAACTAGAATATTATTCGAGACCCCGTTCTGCCAGTGGTTTCTGTAGTTCTCATTTGCCCATTCACTTTCAGCTTACAGGGTGGTTCATAATTATTCATCACAGTCAGTACATTACAATCTTGCTGAGATTGAGAAAGCTAATAAATAAATGTCGTGAACAATTTAATTGTGAAGTCTCTACTCTCCACTGCGTTTGATTTGAAGATACAAGTTGCGTGTTGTATGAGGCAAGGAATATTTTTGTAAGCTAAAACGAATCCGGGTAATACAAGATTCTAACTATTAACATATAGATCAATATGAAACTCGACGACCCCGGCTTAGGGTATAGAAGAGAAATAAAGGCTCCGCAGTTATTCATAATGTCGTCGTGAAAAAATTATTTCGTTCTATCGTTTAAAATATTTTGAAGACTTGCAATAGTATGCGATGAAAATTGATTGCTGTGGACAGCAGAAAACAAACCGGGAAGAGAAAAATTTCCTTGTCGAGAAAGCGAAAATAATTAATTATACGGTTCGTTTGAAGTCAAACCTAATTTCCCTTGTTCATTTATCATCCGTTCGATAGTTCTTGACACCCATGAGCCAGGAATACAATCAAATCCGTAGCAAGCAATTAAATACCAAGCACATGCACAGAAGTGGAAAATGAAGGAGAGGACGATGCAAATCTTGACAATTTTAATCTGAGAAACTTTGATCCTCAAGTCCAAGTCTGTCGCCTTCAAGTATCGAATGAAGAGGAACTACAAATGGAACTAACAATTGAAAATCGCTCGGGCAAAACCAATCATGCCCCTAGAAATTGAGAAACTTACCACTCGTAGCAACTTCAAAACAAGTAACGCCGAGGACGCAGTGTACATTGACTTTGTAGAATATTTATTTGAAAGGAACTCAAAGAAGTTGAATGGAAATGTCGTTAGGACGTCCAGAATAAAACCATCCGGTCGCTTCAGATATCTTAGAAATGTTAAACAAAATTAATGATGGACTAATAAGCTTTAATAACAGGGTCAGTTCAAACATCATCAAATCAATCTCTTGATTGTGCAACCAATAGGTAAATCACAATGATTACCCTAAATCATTTACGTGACATGTGACGAAAGACCTCAGCACACGATCAGGGTTTTTCCTTCAAGACGGGTCCTTACCAGTCTTGAACGAACTCTTACTTTTTTAGTCTAACCTCCGGAATTTAAACTACTCAGGCTATCAGCTAATTGACTTCACCTTTTAATAATTGCGGACTTCTTGGTGATAAAGAGCCCGTCATCATTGTAGTAACACAAATGAAAATTCCCGATGAACCTGACAACAAAAAACAATTCAGCCGCATAGCGAAGACCTACGACAAGACGCCTGTCACTCTCAGAATGATTGTCCAACTTGAAGGATATCTCAAACGATGCTATCGAACATGAAATACAAGTGATGAGTAGATATAGGCAAATCAAGATTGAGGAACTGCACAGTCGACATGCTGGGTGGATGACAATGTTACAGATTGTACATTCATTTTTCCTGTAAAGTAAATCGAATGGAGATATTAGTTAACTTGGATAAAATCGCTGATATTTGATTGACTCCCCGCTAGATTGTTTTGAAACCCGATTAAAATTCTTTGTCCCCTTGCAGCACACGTCGAAGTAATATGAAAAATTGAAAGCATTGAATAAATCTTAGTGAGTGAATTAGTATATATGTACGATTTAAACAACCCGAAAATGTTGTACACTGTTAGACAAAGAACTTAAAAAAGATGCCATCTAACTTCATTTCCGAGATCTTTTTCTCCATTTGAATTAAGCTTATTTGCTCAACGGGCATCTTTTTGGAATCCACGTTGGATTCCGAATAACAAGTCTCACATTTAGTTTGTTTGCTTTGGAGTTTGGACTGCATGGGGGTAGTAAGATTTTTTTTTCGAAACCGTTTACGTTATGGACATTACTATTAACAGTCTGGAAGCAAACCCGTATCCCGACATAAACAAATATAGCTATAAAATCACTCACTCCTGGTAAATATGAAGAATTCCCATTTCATTCCTTGGAATTCTGCCGAATGTTACCAAAGATGACAAACATTTTATGTTTCGCCGCTTGCCTTGCGGGGTTCCGGACGAACTTTTGGAATCATGAGCCTCCTTGCGAAACACCGTTGTGACTCGTATCGGGTCAACAATGAACTCCGGGTGACGCGATGCCTCTGATTCCGTTAGGTTTACATATGACCCAACCAAATTCTCATCCGTATCCCAAGCATATCTCTGGTCACTATCTGTCGATCCTCGTGCTTCCTCAGTCTTATTTTCAGTGTCAGTTCCATCTGGTTCCGATTCCTGGACGGTTACTCTGTTCAAAACTTGAGCCACTCTACGCCCCTCACCCCGTTCAACGTCACCCAGTAAGGCTAAATCTCTGAGTGGTCGAGGTTCATCATCGTCCCCTGGTACGACAATGTCTGCGTCATTTCTAGGAGTGTGAATCGACTCTCGATAATGCTGAATACAGGCGTACTCCAGATTTACCGCGAGCTCAGGGTACAAATCCAGAAATTCCAAAAAGTCAGATCGATGGAAGACAAAGGCTACCACGTTTGTGGCTGCGACGGCAGAGAACACTCGGCGAATATCCAAGATAGCGGAAATTTCACCAATCAGACTGTGTAACAAAATTTTTAATTAATCCTGACCGAGAATCTGGCTGTTAACTCCCTTAGATAATTGGTTTTCATCCAAAATGTTCAATTCCGTTCCTTTGTCTCGATTTATAATATCTCGGGTAGGTTTCTGAATTAGAAGTCGACCTATATATGGTATGGTCCTAAGTGAATAGCGATTTCCTGTCCTACGCTATAAACGCAGCCGATATCTTAGCTGTCGTTTAACGTTCTCTTACAAATTCATTCGTATAATGTAAGATGAGAGATTAAATACGCAAAATTATTTTTACCTTCCAGGACCCATGTAACTGATAATATCTGTCCCGTTTTCCTTGTAGCTGACGATGATACCGTTCGTGATGAGGAAAAAGTCGTCGTTCAGATCACCAAATCTCATGATGTACTCTCCTTCAGGGTAGAATACTTCCTCCAACTTTGAGGCCAACATCCTGACACCTATCCTGTCCAAGTCTTTCAGTAGAGGGCACTGTAATATGGCAAACTTCTATAAATGAAGTGACTCGTTTATACTGAAGTCCTCACTACAATACGATGACTATTTATTGAATAATATATCAAACCCATGTGAACGTGAAGTTCAAAGTGAAAGAGTTCGATTCGACCTTTGGCCATGTCAATTAAGTGTTTTAGTGTCGGTAACCCCGTACCCCAAGATCATCATCACTATATTGCAAGCTTAAAACATAGCGTTTTAGATTATAATAGAACATACCAATACCAGGCTGGCTTCGTACAACTCCGATGCTGCCTCGGCTTTCAAGCTGGGATGGAGTGCAACGAAGAAATCTGTGGAAGAAACCCCACCGTTTCGCTCCCAGTTCTTGAAGTAAGTTTCCTGAACTCGTCTAGAAAATACAAAAATTATGTTTTAATTGTGATTATGGACTTTATTTTGACGATTTACCTTTGGGTCGACTGAGACACACAATATTGGGACATAAATCCAAATAGTACTTCCATTTCCTCGCGCATCGCTATGCGTCTTGAGTCTTTCCCAAAGGATGAGGCTGCAAGTTTTCCGCTTAGATAGAAACTGACGAGTGTACCTGTAGATGCAAGAGCAGAAAGCTAGTTAAAATTTGAAGCAAATAACAAAGATGGTTGTCACGCCTTTTCAAACGGAGATCAGTAAGACATTTCCACGGGTAGTCTTTCAGCAAACTTCCACTTTCTTAGTGCACAGAGATAACTTATAATTATACACTCACCGAGTAAAACCACAATGATAACCAGAGCTTCATTCTTGTCATCCTTAATTGAAAAGTCACCAAATCCTACTTTAAAAGCAGTCTGTGTAACCCAATACAAGGAGAAGATGTAATAGGCCAATGGTCCAACTGTATCTAAAATAAAACAAATTCACACACCGTAAGTTTTGGTGACATAAAAAAATATTTTGTTTGCTTTCCCGTCCTTACAATTTGGTTTTGTTAGCCAAGTTTTTCCTAATTCTGCTGGATGCAGTGGTAGGAAGTTTGAAATCCAGGCGTCCGAAGCACAGGTCGTCTGAGCCTTCGTATCATCCCAATGGCAAAACACAAGAAACGAGATGCACGCGAGTGTGTTTACAAATACGAACATCATGGGTACGATTTCGGCGAGCCTGTTACCAAAAGTGTACTTAGTTGATACTCTGAATACTTACACCTGTCCCAGGCGACCGAGTGCTTCACAAAAGTATGGTCATGCGGTTTAAGTGGTCGCAATTTTAAAGGCATATGGTGAGACGCCACATGACCAGGTTCAGCCGAGTTGTCACTTAGCTCAGGATATAACATTGTGAAAAAGAATGTAACAGATATTTTAGCATTTGATTACGTGACGAATGTTATGCTCCGAAGTATCGATTTGTTCAAAAAGTTTGCACCGGTAAATAATCGGTAGATTTGTAACATTCGATTCAATCTTAAGAATGAGATGACACAGAGGCCGTAGTTTCCGCCGTAGTTCATTTTACCAGGAGATAACGATAACATGACACCAACACTTGATGGAGAAATTATGAAGACAATCACTTCGAAAGGAAAACAGGCTATCAAGTCCAACAGAAATGGTCCCATCAAGTAATGCTTAGTTGTTTTTCCAACTAGGACCATGAATTTATTCTTTTCGTCGTAATACGCCAAGTGCAGCATTATGTATCTTTACAGTTCAAACATGAAGTCGAGAAGTCAGATATTTGAGACATATATGTTATATAATTTTATCTCAGGCATTAGACGACTTATTATACCAATTATTAGACTCACATGTCAGCCCAGGCAATACCATCAAGAATCATCATGAAGAAAAAACTATAGGTTGGATGAAATGCAAATGCTGCTTGTGCAAGGGCAAAAATCGTGACAAGTACTGCCGCACATATTCGGATTATTGTCCAGTATTTCATGAATGACCCGTTTGGCTTAACGGTCATTTTTAACAATAGAGACCTAGAAAGGAAGTTTTAACCTAGAATTAAACGGGGGCCACGTCTTCCACGTATCGAAATTTACCCAAAATATCCCGCAATCTTTTTGTTTGCAGGTGCGATCTGAGGGCCCGTCTGAGGAATAGCCGTAGAGGCTTCATTTGTTGAGGGGGAACTTTTAACAACTGATTTTTGGCTTCGGATTGAAGCCACAGATGCTTCTATACTCTTTAATTGTTGGACAATAACGTGAAAAGCAGCATCGTTGCTATCATCTCTGATCTCGTCCTCCTCCTTTGGATCCGGAGGATTCAATTTAGCTTTTGTGACCGTCGAACGTCGGCGGTTCTCCGGCTTAATTTGTCCCTAAACAAATTTTACAATTTTAACTGAATTCAGTAAACATACATTGTGGTTCGTAGCCTTTTATCCTAAGCCCGATGTTAGGTTGTCAGATGAAAATGAGATATACGTTTCATTGACGATTTTATAAGCTTTTGCTTCAAACACATTAGGTCAGATCATGCAAATTGATTTTACTTCGAAGCTTCTTGCGCTCCGCAGAAGCAATTTTTGGCAATCGTGAGATTCTTAGTTTCTGCATAAGATTCTCTACGTAACTTCTGCCTCATTTTTGTCTAAGAACCTCAGTATTGAGCTACATCGAGTGGGCCAAAATGTTATAAACCACATCGTATCATTCTGTGTATTCTTCATATTGTTGTTTTAAATACACGTAGAACTCTGAAGTCAATGGCAAGTGATTTGTCTTTCTCCGTCATCATCAGAAAGTCTTCATAAAGTAAGCAGAAGAATTGGCAGTGTGTCTCAGTAACGATCTCAAATTGCAGATTAGTACCACTAACAAGTCCAGGGAGTCCAAAATAATTCCCTTCACCCAATGTCCCAATGAGTTCCTTATCTGCGTTCAGTACCTTTTAACCGAAAAATTTCGGGCGGGTCATTAATTAACTCAATCTTTCTTGCGTTGCTCATTATTATTTCTATAACTGACAAACTCACCTGACAAAAACCTTTAGCAATTATGAAGAGCTCTCGACGAAAATCACCAGGGTACAAGATAGTCTCACCAGGGGGTACAAAATAACGTCGAAGTGCTTTACAAAATGTCGTTTGCACATCCAGGAATGTATGCTGAAAATTTATTTCGCAATAATTTTAACAATGATTTGAACGGGGTTACATAAACTCCTTTTGGAAATTATTCACGCGCTCGACAATCGCAGTCGAATTTTGGATAATTTTAGGATATTGGCATTTTGAACAAGTCTGTCTTCTGTCTTTCACAGTCCCAAAGTCCCAACCCAAAAAACCAACTCTTTAAGATCTCCCTACGATAATAATATGCATCTTGGACCTTCATTAACTTTGTCCAGGAAGTAATATATATCTTTATCGTATCTGATGTTAGTGTAATCAAACAAAAGTGCTTGAGAAATAAAGGCTGGTAGATTATGAATGTACATGATAATTGAGTTAAATTATTATGGCACTAACTTGTGACAGTGGTACTCTCGAAACGAATCGTAAAGCTTGAGCTGCCGTTACCCTTTCGATTAGCGTTTTAGGTGCGTCCCAAATGACCGATTTTGCTGTTGGAATTAGAACGCCTTCATGGGATATCCATTGCATACCATAATATCCTGAGACTCGATTTGCAAGATCGTCCGAAAAATTCCTTTGCTTCATGAACCGCAGTAACGAATAGTACATATGTTTGAAAAACAATCTAAGAACGAAAGAAAACTTTAACTTTCAGTTATGGTCCTCTTGTTTACAACATTTTATCTGAAAAGATTGACCACATAAAAAGAGCCTTTATTTATCTACAGGGTGTCTAATATGTATTGTCGCCATCATATCTCAGGATCTACAATAGATACAACCAAATAGCTCGTTGGAAAGACCAGCTCAAGTGGGATCCCACAGACCCCCAAATTCAGCTCTATCTGAAAGCTCGTTCGAGCGCAGCGCGCGGTCGAAGATAGAAAAGTGGACTTTTGCCGTTTTTCAGCCGCTTTTTTACGGTCTTCCGTCTGAATAGTGGTGTAAACTTAAAAAATTCAAAAAACGAACTTCACCACCGCATTCCCAAGTGCTTTTTGCAAATTTTGAGCCATGCTTCGACAATTTCTGAGCAAGTCGATTTTGCTCCGAAATATCCACTTTTTCTGAACACACCCGAAAAACAGATTTTCAACAAAAACGACTTGCTCAAATATTGTCAAACCATGGCTTAAAATTTGCAAAAAGCACTTGGGAATGCGGGCGAAGTTTGTTTTTCGAATATTTTAAGTTTACACGGTTATTCAGACGGAAAACCGTGGAAAAGCGACAGAAAAAAGGCGAAACCCCGATTTCTTATCTTCCACTACGCGCTGCGCGCGAATGCGCCTTCAGATTGAGTTGTAACATGGTGTCGGAGATCCAATTTGAGCTGATCTTGCCAACGAGCTATACCACTCGGTCGTAGCTATTGTAGATCCTGAGATATGATGGCGACAATACATATTAGACACCCTGTATGTATCTGCCAAAATCCCCGTGATGACGTGGTGTCCTTTGAACAAAATTACCTCCGCCTTGCCGAATTTGCCAGTAACGCGGCGACCTTAGCACCAAAATATATTATGACAGCTGTCCCAACCACAAGTCCGGCTGTGATGGCTATAATTTCTGAATCGGACTCCGCATCAAAGTCACCATACCCAATTGTCACTATAACTTGCGTGGAACGATAGAATGGTGTCGAATAGCGCATGGGTTCTCTTCCCAACCTGAGGGAATTCAATTGACTTTTGAACTTTGTAATAAACTTTAATGAATTAGTCGAACGGCTACATACATGTCCCTGAGCAGAAACTCGTAGGAAGTTCCGAAGACGTGGATTAAGAAAACTGTGACGATAGTAAACTTAAACATGAAAAATGGGAGCATGGGCACCGTGCTGATAGATTCAATTTCACGGAAAAAGTTGTCCACCTATAATAGGCAAATTCGAAGTGTCAAAAATTATAACTCAGAATGCGGTATAATTTATAATTTGTAAGAGTTTGTTTATTTAACCAACAACAATCAACTCGAGGGCACGATTCAGTTTGAGGAAGTACAACCAAGGATTAACGTTTCCACTTTTCCAGGTCCATCTCGCGGCTACAGCAATAATATATTCCCAAGGGAAGAATCCAAATACCCGGACATAAAACTCTTTAGTTTTAACTTTGTAAAGGAGAATCTCATGTGTTGAGTCCAAAGTTCCTGTAATGATAAATTATTCGATAATTCTGAAGGGGTTCGATAAAGTTTGTCGAAATTAACATTCAAGTTTAGTCTGCCGAATTCATTTCCTACGTATCATCGCGCATTCCAATCCGGTTTAAATCAACATCCAAACTTTATAGGCCGATCATACATAACCTCAAAAGTATAGAAATTGAGAACGACAGTTTGCATCGTCGGATTTGATAATTTTTGGAAATTCCCTACACTTACTTTGAGGCGTGACGACAGTTTCTAGCAAATCCAGGCAAAAATCGACCACGACAAATACGTCAATAATATGAGCGACATAACCCCAGAAAACGATTTCAGGTCTTCGGAATGCCCACATGAATGTGATGAACCAAATATAAAGTAATATACAAAATGAGATCAATGACTTCCATAGGAAATGCCAGAACGACTTGTGGTTCAGTTCTAGGGTTGGTATGGCATTCTTCAGAAAGTGAGTGGAAGACTTCTTCTTCAAAGAAACTTTCATAAAACGCGTAGGAACAGCTACTATCAAAGGTGGAACGGGAATGTTCCAATCCTTGCACAATTTTGTAGCCCCTAGAATATCTGATTCCAGTGTAGCATAAGCCTCTTCTTCAAGGCTTCGTCGGCGCCTTTGTTTATCGATTTTCCTGAAAAATTAACGTTATTGGTCATTTAAATCATTAGGGAAGGTAGAAATCTAAGTAATTTGTTGTCTTGCTTTTCAAGTCTAGTCCTGTCATCGTTAGAAGATTGTCTGCGCACCAGTTCAGGACTGAACCCCGCGATATCAATAATACTTCCAGCTGAAATAAAAATAAAAAGTTCAAATTGAAGATTTATTGTTTATATTAATTAATATGTGATGTGCCCACCAACATGCTATAGCCAAAATCTGGCGAGCTTGAAAAGAATAGACATTGGTATCTTTCGTCAAGAATTTCTGAATAATTTGACGAACTATTGCGCTTCAAAATCCGATTTCCACAACAGATCTGACGGGCACAATAGGTAAGCCGGCGCGCAAAAGTGTTAGAAATCCGAGACCTTTCGGACATGGACAAAAACAAATTCGAAAAATTGCAAATAATAAACTTTCACCAAAGTGAACGAACTATATTTCAAGAACTTAGGCGAGAATAAGAGAAATTAAAGGGTTTCGACTGTTTTTTGGTAGCATTTTTGTCGACAATCTACTCAATTCTTCATTTCAGCATCCTTTCTTGGTAGTTCCTCTTTATGAAACATTCCTAAACAACATACTTTATACTACTCTGCACATAGAATTTTGGATCTGACAAATCTGACTGGTTTTGCATACTTCATATCCACGGGATCGGTATCTTAGCATTGGAGGTACTAAAAGCGAATACCTCTCACCTCACAATGAAATTACGTGAAGCTTTGGTTATGACTTTAGTTAAATAACTTGTATTTACGTATAAATAACGTACCAACATTTCTATCACCTAAGTCAGGGTGTTCATTCAATAAGACTTCGCCTAAGTTATCCGCTTCCAATAAGTTCTTATTCGCAGCTTGGTAATCTTGGAGAGGTTTTATTGTCACGTTGATGTTCTTGAATGCCGCAATATAACCGTTGTATTTGTTCGCCACAAGATTTAGGGCGACCTCCGATTGATCAATTCTGGACTGGAGTGTCAAATAGAACTTTAATTTTACTGTTTTATTGGATTTCAGTCCAATGTGCAATGTGTGTTTAAACTAAACTCTCATTAGTTTGAAAGATTTGTTCGATAGACACATATCAAACTTTATACAAGAATCCATTCATCTTCATCCATACAGAAAGGAAATTCATTGTTGTACATATATTGACGGGTATGCAAAGTTGAACAGAAATGAAGGTAAAGTCAAAGCTAAGGTGATAATTTTAGCCGTGTGACATATTTCAAATTAAATTCGTTTTCCTCCGGCTAACGAATCATTGGTTACTAAAACTGAATTGATATCGAGGTGAAGTTACTCCAGAGGCCCCAGCATAGGCAATATCTTTGAGGACCCAATAATAAAAGAGCCACGTGAAAAGTTAGGAAGTGGGCCGTACAAGAATTAAAATAACGATATCACAGATTAAACCCTAGCAGTTCCCAACTCCTTATTGTGAATCCCAAACAGATGCACACTGTACACCCTCAACAGGAACATAAAATTGACAAGTATGGATTCCGGCCTAAAGGTTATACCGTTAGTCGTCTTTTCAGCTCTTCCCATAGTTCTGGATAAATGTCGATAACCTCCCTAAAGTCTTCTCTTGTTAAGATTAAAATGTCACACTGAGTTCCACATCTAACGGTTGCACCATGTGGGTAAGGATGCATCAGATAGATTTCTCCAATGGCTGATCCACTTTTAATAGTTATGAGCGGTAGAGTTTCCTTGTCATTCAATACTTCCAGAAACCCCTTTAGGATGTAGAATAAGCATCGTCCTGTCTGATTTTTCCTGAAAAGTATTTCTCCTTCCAGATGGAAAGAATGGCGCATGCGGATGGCCAGTTTCATCAGGACTGCCTCTTCCAATTTTGCTATGAGTGGTAACTAATCATGGAGGAGAATATTATTATTGCATACATAATATTTTATCAGGAAACATCACATTAAAAGAATCAGCAAAATTCAAATTCTATTTCCAACCTACCTGATTAATCACAAATCTATTGATGTCATAGAAGACTTCTCCTTTCATCGTCGGAGGCATTTTGTCAACCAAATCTAATTGCAAAACACCTTTCCGGCGTTCCCACAGGAAATCATAGAAACTTCGCACATCGTGAGCAATGCTTTTTCCAGTGTAGCTGAAATTCTGTAAGAGGAAATTCCGTAAAATAAATTAAAATCGACTCCCCCAGAGGACAAATCCAACTCGTGGATTCGATGTGTGAGGACTCAACTAATGTAGATCATCAAAGATACCGTCGAATCACTGGAATGTATTTGACAGAAATGTCTTGCGAAATTAGCTAGCAGGTTAAACTGTTTTACGAGCAAAGAAACGATCGGACGAGATTCAGCACATTCTGTGAAGGAAAGAGAGTGGTACCTACTCGTAGCAACTTTAGCTACCGTAAAGCCACAGATGGGCCTTTACGAAATTCAAAAACTTATTTCCGAGCTAACGACACTTAATTCTTACTACTGCATTAGATTGAAAATGTTGCATGTACAAACACACCAGGTATTGTTTTATAGCAAAGCGTCGGGTGCGATAACTCTCACGTTCCGTGTCATGCTCAATCATCAGAGAGGTCAGTGTTCCTGTGACGAAGGCCAATGTAAATATCCAAGAGAGAATTTGTGTCGCCGCTGCAAAAATCACTTCTCCCGTAGATGTCAGGAAAATATCTATATCTCCATCTCTGTAAATAAAATATTTATTTTCATCAAGGTGAGGTTTTTCGTAGTAATTTATCGTGCAGTTCTAGTGAAAATTAATAGAGCACCTTACCCGAACCGAAAAGCCGTGTTCACGACCCAATAAATGGATGCCAAGTAGTGATTAAATAGGACGCTTCCATTCTCCGGGAAATTAGCTAATTGCCTAGACTTGAACAGCAAAATGATTACCCAACTGTTTTCCAGACAAACATCTGCCGCAGCCTCTTGAGGTGTCATTTGAAAATGTCTCGACGTGAAAGTCTTAAAAAATGTAATATTTGCTTTTTTAGTCGTCCTTCGTCCTTGACACCATTGCAATGGTTTCACGGTCGTAATGATGCTAGTGCTTCCAAACCGGAATTGAAACGGTTTATTTTTTTATTTTTCGGTTAACCGAAAAAACGGCTTGTATTTTCATTAATGTTGTGTAAAGTGTTCGGTGATTTATTTCGACAGAAATTAGGATTATTTTTAGTTTTCGGTGAAAAACCAATTACCCAGAACCAAAAACCTGGGGAAAATAGCGAAAAGCGAAACCTGAAGTTTGAAACCGGTTTAGAGGTACTAAACGATTCATGTAAATGTTGTACAGTCAAACTTGCTCCATGTGACCAAGGTCGGGAGCCATATAAACTGGACGTGTAAAATGTGGTTGGCTAGTTCGACCGAGAGGACCACGAATGGATTTGGGCGTCTAGCACAGGTTCCATGCATTTACATGTAAAATGGAACAAAAAAAACTGAGCTAGGGTTGTGCAATTCCCGAGTATTTAATAGTTGGGTATTTACCCGGGTAAATACCCGAGTGTTTCCAGTTTAGGATGTTTAATCAGATTATAAATCCTACAGTTTCAAAAATGAAGTACAAATACTTGTGAGCCAATTCGGTTAAAGAATTTCGGTTAATTTAGCTGTTACTGAAACATAACGCTTGCACATTTTGAATAGAATGAATTGAATAGAAGCAACCGAGTTGTTCCTGTTCCCAAAATGAAGAAAAGAGACAACTACATAGAAAGAGTTTCGTTTATGTACACGTTTGCGTGCAACAAAATGCAAACGAATAATTTAATTTTAACCGGTTTTACTGATTGCAACTGCATGGCGCCGAATTTTTTGGTATACATAGGACTGCTCGAGAGATACTCTGCGCATTGACATAAATAAATACCCGATGGGTATAAATTAAATATCCACCCCGGGTAAATACCCACAGGTAAATACCCGCACAACCCCAGAACTGACTTGTTATGCCTTGTGCAGTAGTGCAGTCCATGCAGACACCTAATTTTCTCAATCAATTGACATCCTCTGAGTGGGGTTTGAACAATAATCTCGTCCAAAAATCAAGTCATTTTTTTGATAATTTCGAAAACTTTGTAAAAGAAATTCCTGTGGTTTTCCCTCCGAAAGTTAAAAAATCATGAAAAAGCTTGCCAAATTTTTCATTTCACGTAAACGTTGAGACGACCATTAGACGAATTGGAGAATTTAAAAACAAATTGAAATATTCTTGTGCATCCAATGGGCACCTCTCAACATTAATGACGTGGAATGCATTTTAACCCATGATTACTTTCACAGGGACCTTTTCTCGAAATTTTCGGTGATGGACGAGAAAAAGTACTTCATCTCTGCAAGGAAAGATTGTCCTTCAAACCCAACTCAGGGGATGCCAATGGATTAGGAATATTGGAGGTCGGGCTTTCCCTTGTTAGTCGAAATATACCGGACATTTTGGTTTGATCAATGCACTTGCCAACGTAGGAGAGCGAGCATTGAATTTTTATTTTATACAATATTAACTTGATATGATAACCTACTTAAATGATTTTTAGTGCTCGCGGTAAGCTCAGACAGATGGATAGTTTCATTCTTTTAATATTACAAAAAACGGAATCGGTTGCCTCAGGCAATTGGGCCTCTAGCTCGGGTGGTCGCGGGAACAGGATTGACTGTACAAATACCTAATAATTTAAAGGAAATTACGCTGCAGGCTGTGCGATGCCAGAGACATCCAGCGGCATGTATAAAGAATATCACGTAAATAGACAGTCTGATTAAGAACATCGCGATGTCCCCGAGTACCAATTGATTTTCCCAGCTTGCTGAAATTTTTTTAAACTGTTAAAAAAATTGCGTTCCAAGAGGGCAGCCCATATCGACCGGAACGGATTACGTTAGGTCTGGATATGCTATATTATGCTTGACCCCTAAGCAAAGTTCGCCAAGTCAATATACTTTTGCTGATCACAGATGTATGACATCATTTAAAGAGATTGAGGAGACTGTGCTGTGCAGCAAATTGTAGCCTTCTTACGGAGTGGGGTGTCCAATGGTGCTCCGATGATCGAGAACCATATATTGACATTGGTCATGAAGTCAAGATAGTGGCTAGACCTTTATACAAATACTAGTAGTAGTTATTTTGTAACTTACACAAATGCTTTTGGGCGTAAAAGAGTCGAATTAAGTAGTTGAGCCTTGAGAGGGTGAGAACGATTCGATCTCCGGGTGTCTCAAGTGTCCGGTCATTGATGCTATAAATGGCTAGAACTATGAGGTCAGATGGAAATATTGAGGCTAATGACAGAATGACCTCCACCTTAGTGTACCCCTGATTTGTCTTTGAATATTTAGACTCAACAAGTATCCTTAGCCATTGACCGAAC
Source organism: Protaphorura quadriocellata (assembly GCA_034698945.1). Lineage (NCBI taxonomy): Eukaryota > Metazoa > Arthropoda > Collembola > Poduromorpha > Onychiuridae > Protaphorura > Protaphorura quadriocellata. The sequence goes on from JAQGCA010000585.1 coordinate 24,338, forward strand.
AGGCCTAACGTGTAGATGGCATTCACGGTGTGTATTATACCAGACAACGTCAAATTGTTTAGAAGGAATCCCTCGGCAAAGAAGAAGAGTAGACCAGAGGTAATACAAGACAAAACAAAAATAATATCTACGATTTTGCTCTCTAAAATCCGAAGGACTAAGGGATACTTGGTTTCTTCTACTTCATGGGATTTTTCCACATCACCTTGAGATGCCTCCCAGATGCCCTTCTTTTCTAAGCATGGCATTAAACGTTGGACGAATCTTAGCGTCAGACATTGTCCTTGCTCTTCAACTTGTTCATCAGACCCATTTATGTCTCCCGAGTTTTGGCCATTTACATCACCTTCGGAACCGTCGCTCCCTTTACGTTTGGTGGTTGTAAAATATCGTTCGGTTTGAGGTCTGTCCTCTTGGTTATCGTCCATTCTAGAACAGAGTACATACATATCGTCACTTATGAATTCATATTGGTATAAAAAAATAACAAATCATTAATTCACATATGGGCCTTGTCGTATACCGTATTATACCTAAAATCAAGCAGGAAGCCGAATAAAAGCCAGTATTTTATAGAACAAGGGTCTTTCTCCCGCTTTCTCCGTTGAATCTTATGGAGAAAGTAGTGAAAGTCTTCTACCTTGCCGGAATGAATACAATCTCATGCTTCTCTTCCGTGTAATTTGGTACGGTATAATTGGTTCCGCATATTTTAGGTGGATAATGGCTACCCAGTTCGCTGTCAGGTGGAAAGAAGTATGTTTGCTGAACATATCGTACTTTCACCTCAGTGAATTTAGAAGAGGTTGTACGTACCACAACTTAGATCTATTTGCAGCAGGGTGGTATTTACAAATGTACAGGCAAACCCATAGAGTAAGACACGGTGAGGCAAAGAGAATACGAACATTCTATGGCGACAACTCGTGAATAAACTATCGAAAGCGCTGGTACATTGTTACTCCATATGGTCAGAGTGAAGCATGTTTTAGATACCGGATTTATACTTCAAGACCTAGGAGGTTACGAATTTCCCAACATTCAAAATACCATAGGAATGGAATAAATCTAGACTCAGAGGGTGTTTCAACAATATTCTACCACGCGATTTCTTACCTAGACAAATGTAATTACATTTTATGTTAAGGGTATGTTTGAAACACCTTGACAATTTTGTTGACATTAGGTATCCAGTCCATTGGCATTACGGTTCGAAATTTCCGCTCTTCTGGTTATAGGGTAGGCAGGGCTAATTATTCCCACCGGGCTAATTATTCCCACTTTTTGTAAAATCCGTTGCTCACTATACCCC